>CM042878.1:4103978-4188978 GCA_023658055.1 Thaleichthys pacificus | reverse complement strand
GTACTCAGCAACAAATTGTAAAGTTTACATTTACATTTATTCATTTAGCAGACGCTTTTATCCAAAGCGACTTCCAAGAGAGAGAGCTTTACAAAAGAGCATAGGTCACTGATCATAACAACGAGATAGCCCCAAAACATTGCGAGTAGCTAAACATGAAGCATACATTGTGAAAAGCAAATAAGTGCCAAAGGGAAGAACCATAAGAGCATGCAGTTAAACAAGTTACAAATGAAACAACATAAAGTTCAAAGGTTCAGATTACCCATATGAGAAGGTACTGCATGTATATTAAAGGAGTAGTTCAGCATGGTCTACATTTAGCTTCTCCTATCATCAAGGTCACTTTAGTGCCACAGTCAATCATGTGGGAGGATACAATTACCTCCCTACAATAGTTTACCAAGTAGCCTATATGTACAAAGTCACATATAGGCAACTCAAATTTCACAAGGGTTAGGTAATTTGCGGTTTTGTTAGAGGATGATAATGATATTTTACAGCCTACTTGGTGAGTGGGTGTAAATCACCTGTCACGGCTTACAACATTGTTGAGGGTTAATCTAATTCATAATGGGTTTGGATGCATCTCCCTTCTCAAATGGCGAATTAGCCCACAGTGTCAAAATGTACATTTTCTAAAAGACGATAAATCACGCATTTTACCAGCTTTCGTTAGTCTTAACCAGACAGCCCATTGAGCATCAATGTGATTCCCACCTCTCAGACACACAGTAGATGGTGTTGATCCGTTTAGGCTGAACATGATCGAGCCCACCGGAACTTCACTTTCGGCTACAACCTGGGGGATTAGAGTCGAAAACAATTTTCCAACTCTGTGGTTCTGTCCCATTATCTCGCTGACATGTAATTGCAACAATTCCTCAAACGGTACATTGAGAAGCTCCAAAGGTCCTTGGGAGGTTTAAATAATATCCTGGAAAAACCCAAATAAAATATATCAGGTTTTCATCAACCTAATTAAATAAAACATTGTCTCGGTGATGTGTAGATGTACCCTATATTAGGTTATGTGAAGAGAAATCCTGATTCATGTTTAAAACGCTCAATAAAGTGTCCCCTGGTGGCACCCTATGTCTAGTAACGAAATTTGAATGAACCTGTGTTAACACAGTTTAGTAAGCATCGTCAGCGTCACTGTCATGCTCGCGCATCTTTCTGCACGGTCCCACATGAGTTGATTCCAGACAGACAGACAGTGGGAAGATGAACCGCAGATAGCCTGCGCAAGTCTAATGCGATTTATCTTTTTGAATCATCGATGGGGATCGAAGTTCATTAAGAATTCGTTCAAAGTATAGTCTGCATCAGTAGACTGGACCGTGACGTCGATCGCGTCAGCTCACTTTACCGAACCATTTTCGGTATTGCTATTCCCATCACCTAATCTCATACATTGGTGAACCAGAGAGGCTTATTTTCATCTCCAAACTTTGTCAACGGATATCGTCTACATCAAAGCAATAGTCTACCCGTTTTTTATTGAGAACACGTGAACTAGCGGTCGCTAATTGGTGAACAGGAAATTGGACGACGACAAACAGGTTAACTATCTCTTAAACGATAGACCTATTATCTTCCTATTAGGTCAGCTATCTCTAGACACTTCAACCATTTTACTGTGTTTCTGACGGAGTGGAGATGCCCGGTGTCTGACTCAAAGGGATTGCTGTGAGGTTTCTATTCGTTTCAGGTAGGCCACCGTCTTTTTATAAGGTCTGTTCACCATGTTACCGTGTGATCGTTGTTTATACTTTTACGGATGAGTTCGAGTGACAAAAGTAAGGAGAACTGCATCAACAAACTTTCATTAGCCTTCGCGGCGTGTCTGTGCGCTTGCAGGTAGCCTGGTCTGTGCACGTTCTGTGTGTGTGAGGGTCTTCCCCCTTTTAGAGACATTCCAGTCTCCTAGAAACTCCCTTTGCTTTGGCGTAATAAGCTTTGCATTTCAAGAGTAGCTTCATTTACGAAACAATATTAGCAGTACTGGTCTATGTAGCTCAAAGCAGCTATAGGAGCCACACGAAAGTCTGTCGAGTCCATCGACTGAGCAGCAGAGACCGTTGCTCTGAGGCGCTGTCTTTGGTGCTGAAATGCAAGCAGCCACTCTTCAGCATTAGCAATGGACGAAGAGGCAAGGCACGTAGTTGGTATTTGACGGAAACCGACCAACTTAGTCTGGCTTTCATTCGGAATCACTCGCACCTCTAGAGGCAACAATGACAACATTCCGCTCCTTCCTTCCTCTAATTAACATCCTAATGTTACATTTTTATATAGGTCACTAATTAAGCCAGGTGGATCTGGAAGCCTACCCTGCTTCTGTTTTGTGATTTGCTTGCACGACGTTAAAGCGCGCTCTTCTGACTCATAACGGTTACATAAAACACACACAGAGACACCACCCCCCTAACCTCCATCCACAGACACTTTACAAACAGACACCTTTACACTTGACTCGGCTTTTTATCCCCCGCGGCCCGCACCACGGACAGAAGCGCTTGGCATACAGATCCGATCTCGTGGAGCTCTAAGTGGGATCTCGTGAATACAGCATAAAATAATGTTGTGTTGGGATATACAGCATGTGGTCAGTGATTCCCTATTCCCGCTAGCACTGCGGACCTGTAGATGGCAGTGCAGGTCAGTCAGTTGTCCCACTAATGCCATTAACTCTGATACGCCGGTGACAAGGCCATGGACGTGGTCCCATTGCTCGACAACCTCTACACTGATTTAGTATTGGCGCAGCCGAGAGCGAGCATAACGCTCCGCTGATATAGAGACATGGAAGGAGATGTTGAACATTGACAGCCACATCAATTATTTGCAGACAGTTAATGTGTTTTACATCTGTTTCAAGAGCGTTGTGTATTTGTTCAAAAGCGCCCCTCTCTCTCTTTTGATGCGATCTTGCCAGAAGATGTGTTTGGGTGTAATATTAGGACGATCAAACACTGCAGGAAGTTCGTTTGACTTTGATCGTCATACCTCTAGTCTTGGACGTTGAAGCCACAATCATGAACCAATCCGTTAACACCACTGATTTAGAACTCAACGTTAAAAGAAGTCCGTTTGTTTCAAGTGGTTTCACAAATTATTCTGCCATGGCTAGATAACAAGAAGCATTTAAGTTTTTGGATCAAAAAACATTTGGATTCAAACTACCATCGCCCTGTATTGACCTGTCAATCAAACCAAACAGACCCCATCCGATAGATGATTACAGGGGAATGCCAGACTAGTAATGAACTCACACTCGCATAAGATCAGTGCTCCTGTAGGTCAGTTTGTAACAGTTTGAGATGGGAAGACAAGCAGGAATCTTCCCCTGCGGGAATCGAACCCGGGCCCCCGTGTTAAGGCCTAAGCAGCAGGCGCTGTGCCCAGCGAGTCACGGGGGTTTCCCTCTCATTTCAACAGACAGGGAACCCGCTTGGCTTCCACTCAACAGTCTCTCTAAAAAAAATACATTGTCGTAGCTTTGTGGTTTCTGACCAGCTGCATAGGCACGTCGACTCAATCATCGAGAACAGAACAATTTGGAATTTCCCATTGTGGCTCTCTGGCAGTGGATGCTATGTCGTTGCATGTGTGAGTGTTTCTGGTGGTGAGAGAAGCCCCCTGGTTAGCCCAGTCTACTGAGAGGCTAATGTAGCACGTCTGTAAGAGCTTCCTGTTGACCTGTCATGTTGATGTTATGTTACATGTTCTGCCTGCATGTTCTGCTGTCTGCTCTACAAGATAAGTTCTGCTACTGCCGCCAACGTGCGTCTCTGTGTGTGTGTTCTTTTCTCTGTGTGTGTGTGTGTGTGTACCTGTCTCTGTCTGTGTGTGTGTGTGTTCCTTTCTCTCTGTGTGTGTGTACCTTTCTCTGTCTGTCTGTGTGTGTGTTCCTTTCTCTCTGTGTGTGTGTGTGTACCTTTCTCTGTCTGTGTACCTTTCTCTCTGTGTGTGCGCGCCTTTCTCTGTGTGTGTGTGGGTGGGCTGTATGACAGCTCACCTGCGTGTGTGTGTGTGTGCCCAAGGCATTGTAGTTGTGTAATCAGACTGCCAGTGCCAAAGGTCCCCCACTTTTCTCCTACAAACACTGCAGAAAATAAATTATCCAATTGTAAATTATATTACAAGTTCACTTACACTATTTAACAGGTTATTCATTCACAAGTGGTGGTTCACAGCTGCAGTACAGCTTGACTACTGGATTGTTTATGTCCTTCTGGGTCCTACCCCTGTCACAGTAGTAGTGTACCAGGGCCAGGTAGAAAGGTGCAATTTAGCAAATTTTTTGGAGGCACTTCAGTTGCTCTTGACTTGCTACGCTTATACTACAATTGACCCAATGAAAGAGCCTCACAAATAGCACCCTGCTGTTACCACACGTTGGGCGTCTGAAATCAGCACGAGGGCCCTTGTGAACGTCTAAATCAAGCGCACCTCCGATTGAGCACGCTTCTGGGGACACGCTCCAATCTGGCTGCCATGTTCTCTGTGTTCCTTCCATGACCAACGCTGATGCTCCCGTCTACTGCCGCTCGCCTGCGGCTAACTTCCCGTCCCGGGGTCGACCCCTGCCGTCCCAGCGTCGACTCCTGCCATCCCAGGGTCGACCCCTGTCGTCCCAGGGTCGACCCCTGCCATCCCGGTCAGGGTCATGCTTTGTTCCCTGACTGACACTGGTGGGAGACGCTGTGGACCGAAGGAGGTAGCAGGAGGTGGAGGGGGGGGGGGGGGTGTGAGGGGGGAGGGTTAGGGAGGAGAAGATGTGGGAGGGGACAGGTGGAGACAAGATGAGGAGGTGGGGGGGGGGAGGAGGTGTGGGGGGGGGAGGTGTGGGTGTGGGGAGGAGTCATGAGGAGGAGAAGGCGTGGAAGGCTTGTATAGGCCTGTACGGGTGAAGACTGGGTCAAATCACTCTTTGAGGGCTGCCAGGCTGACCCAGATCAGTGCCTGTGGCTGGCTGGGGTGTCCAGGGGGCCCTAAGGCAAACTCGGTACCAGCTGCATGCACAGCAAGGTTCACATCATGTCATTTGGAACTGGGGGATTGAAGGGAAGCTGTCTTTTTCAAGGCACTACACTGAAGGGACATTAAGCTATCTTAATCTTACCCCCCCCCGCATGGAAAGTGGCCCTCTCTGGCCAGGAGCCAGAGCTGTCACTGTGTGTCACACAGACATGACTTGATTGGTTTTCACCGCTGTAGTTTTGGACTGATGAAGACATGGCTGAGAGGGCTACTTAAGCATGTATTACTGCAGTATGAGAATTTGAAAACACTCAAAAGAGTGAATCAGGCGCGTCAAAATATTGTTTTTGAAACAAAGCCATGGATGGCCACTTCAAAGCCCTGTTTGAAACTGACAATCCATAATTCGAAGTCTGAATAGTCTACCAAAGACCCAGAGACTTGACATTTATAGTTATTGTTATTACAGGCTGTGTACAAAAACAAAAATGTTGACTTGGGAAAACAACGAGAGAGAGCTTATTCAAGTATCGAATGTGGGCGTTCTCCTGGGCAACATTTGCAGAGGAAAACGGTTTATTAATCAAACGGGGCCTCCTACTAATTCGTAGAGCATAGTTGGTTACAGGCTGGTGTTGACTCTCGGTATTGTTTGGTCGTTCTGTATGGCCGGAAATGAGCTCTGCGACAGTGCGAGGATGATCTTGGGAGTGGACGGGTGCGTGGTCACCCCCCTGCCCCCCCCCCCCTCCACCGCCCAAATTGATCATCAAACCTTGGAGTCCAGAGAGAGAGAGGGGCGGCGTGCCCTGGGAGTTTTGTTTCAAGGGGGGAAAGGTTGTACATCTTTGTGTGTGTGAGAGAGAGAGAGTGAATGTGTGTGTGAGTCAGAGAGAGAGAGAGTGAAATGAGTGTGTGTGAGAGAATGACTGCTTTTGCGAGACAAAAAGTGAATGTGTGTTTGTGTCCATGTATGTGAGGCAGAGAAAGTGATTCTGAATGTGTTTGTGAGTGGGCTTTATTACAGCCAATGGAGCAGATCAGCCGAAACAGGGATTTGCATTCAAATCTACTGGTTATTTCCCTTACTTCCTTTTCCAGAGAGAGAGAAAAGAGAGAGGAGAGAACATGGAGAGAGATAAAGAGAGAGAGAGAGCGTGTGAGAGAGAGACCTACCTTTTTGACTCTCTGGTGAAAATGACTTCTTCATTAAAAAGCCAGTTGGCCGTATCCCCACCAGGTCCTAATCGACGGTCAGCATCTTGGAGCTGAAAGGAAGAGGGGGTCAAATGTCTCCAGCAGACAGTCAATTGGGTATGGCTCTGGCTGATTAATTGAAGGGCGACGTTAAGATGTTATTGATGTTTCCTGGTCAAAGATCAACCATCCTGCCTGCAACGTTCAACAGTGTCTAAAGAGCAAGGCCACCATTTAAAGCGACTGTTTATTTTGTGTGTGTGCGCTTGAGTCATTGGAGGTGTAAGAAGGTTGGGAGGATTCAGAGTAAAAGCTGCCATATTGTCCTGCTGATTTATCTGTTGTACTGCTCGGCTGGCGGTGACACCAAAGTGTGGCGGTTCGAGGCCAAGAAGCCAGAAGGTATCTCTCTCTCTCTCTCTTTCTCACTCTCTCCTTGTCTTTCCTTCTTTTCTCCCTCTCCCTCTTTCTTTGCCTCTTTTTTCTCTCTCTCTTCCTCTCACTCTCTTTCTTTCTCTTTCTCTCTCTTCCTCTCTCTTCCTCTCTCACCCTCTTTCTTTTCCTCTCTCTCTCTCTCTCTCTCGCCCCTCTCTTCCTCCCTCTCTCCGTCCGTACGCCACGCACCCCCCCTCGTCCTTGCCACCCTGCCGCCCGTCTCACGGCTACATCGTCCGTCCCCCCGCACTCGCTGCGTGATGAAGATCCTCTCCGCCTTGACCCTTGCGCCGGCGTCCCGGCCGGGAGGCGGCCCACTCCCGGAGATTACACGGCTGGGCAGGGCGAGGCACTAGTGGTCGCCGTGGCCCCGGTCGTCCCAGAGATGGTCCACGCCGGCTTGTGGTAATAGAGTAGATAGGGGTCGGCTGTCGCCGAGCTGTAGATCTCTGCTCGTTGGGGCCACAGCCAAGGTCACACGTGATGGTGGCCAGCTAACAGGACTGTCGTGGGGATTGTTGCTGAACCCTGGTTTGTCCCTGGGCCGGGGTGAAGGGGGAGGGGGGTGGGTCAGGGGTTCATGCACAGCTATGGAACATTGTACTCTTTTAAAACGGCATAGGCACCTTGAGGCTTTCCATGGCAACCAGGCAGTACAATAATCCAGCACATCCACCACTGGGTTTCACGGGTAGCTGCAAATCACGGGTTTTTGTTCCTAACTAGTGCATGCTATAGTGGAGCACAGGGAAGCTTTAGCGTTGCATCATTCGTCCTGGTGCGTTTCCATCCCTCGTTGTTTCCAAACACAATACGTCTGGTACCCTAGTGGAGGAATCACTCTGTGGGTCTGCCCAATGACAGACGCATTCGCAAGCTGCTCGGGCGGTTTGATGCCTGTTCTCAAACACAATGTCCACTCCAGCAGACAGAATTGTGCTTTTATCCTATTCAATGCCATCCTATTTAGTGTAGTGCTCTTCTTTTATAGGTAATAAAAGGCTCTGGAGAGAGTCCACTCTTTCCTCTCTGTGCTGGAGACTCCACTAATAAGCTTAGCCCAGAAGCTTAGGGTTATCACCAGCTTTAAGGAGAGTAGGAAATGTAATTATTCTAATTGTTTATTCTCTAACTCTCCCTCCCCAAGCAAACGGACAGAGCTTGTTGCATTAATCAGAATTCCCTAACTGCGGTCTTTCTATCCTCCTCGTTCCCCCCCGGTCTTCCCCTCCCCCCCCCTCCCCCCCCCCCCCCCCCCCCCCCCTCTCTCCTCATCCCCTTCCTGTCTCGCTCTCCCACTCCTCTCCTCTCCGGTTGTATTTCCATAAGTGGATGTTTTGACTCTGGCCTCAGTTCCGCGCCCCAGTGGTCCTCTCTGCTCCCCGTGCAAAGTAAGCAGCAGTTTAACATTTTATTGAACCACGCTCCGTGAAGAATTGAGCAAATCAGAGCTTCTCTTTGTCTCTCTTCCACTAAGGGCTGAGCAGAGGCAGGACTTGAGAGAGAGAGAGAGAGAGACAGAGTGAGGGAGAGGAAGAAGGAAAGGAAAAGAACGAGAGAGAGAGAGAGAGAGAGGGTGCCAGGGTTCATCTGTCAACATGGCAAACCCGGCCTGTAAATGAGCCTCACCCTCCTCCCTCGCTCTCTGTTCCTGGTTCCTGTTCACTGAGGACGTCGTAAACCACGAGGATGGATCCTGACCCCCCCCCCCTCCCCCCTCCTCCCACCACCCCCCCTCCCTCCACCCCCTCCCTCCCACCACCCCCGCCGTCACAAGTAGGCCAGCTGGCTGATGGATATGGGGATCATGTCCTCTGGGTCTGGCTGGTGTGGAGGCGTGCATATAGACTCCCGCTCCTGCCGTGCCGCAGCGTGGCAGAGCAGTCTGGGCCATCGGGAGATGCCTGTCGTCGGGGACGAGGTTTTAGTCACCGAGCAGTTATAGCGGCCGACTGGCTGTCTTTCAGCTCAGCTGAGCACCTCCACTGCCTCCGATCTCCACAAAGCCCTGCCTGTCCTCGTCTTCATCCTCCTCCTCTTCATCCTGCTCCTCCTCTTTCTCATCTTCTCGTCCTCCTGGTCATTCTTCTCGTCCTTTCCCTCCCCCTCATCTTCCCCCTTCTGCTCTTCCTCCTTTTCCCTCTTCCTCCTCCTTCCTCTTCCTCCCCGTCCTCCTTTTCCCTCCTCCTCTTCCTCCTCCTTCCTCTTCCTCCCCCTCCTCCTTCTTCCTCCCCCTCTTCCTCCTCCTTCCTCTTCCTCCCCCTTCTCCTCCTCCTTCCTCTGCATACTCCTCCTCCTCCTCCTCGTCCTCCTTCCCCAGAGGAGGGTTATCTTGGGAGAGCTCACATGAATAATGGAAGGATGGAAATGAAATGCACCAGTAGAATACACCACGGGACTTTGAGTAAAGGTCGATCAGATGATCAAAACCTCTCGCTGACAACAGGCCAATTTGTCTGGCCCTTTTGTGTGGGTATTTGTGTGTGTGTGTGTGTGTGTGTCTCTCACTTTATCAGTGGCTGTGCCCTATCTGTCCCCCTTGTAAAATGTTCCGTCTTTTATGAAAAGACGGAATTGGAAACAGATGAACATCAATGGAATTGTCTGTTCTTCAGTTTCTCAACCGTACAATGTCCTCCCCTCGATAGCAGGGTCCCGGGAAGGAGATCCGCGACCTTGACCGAGCGTACTGTTGCAGCCCTCCCTCCTGCTCTGCATGGCTGGGAGTTCAAATGGGGATCTGCACTGCAGAGTGGCTACCCGACCTCAAACCGCACATCATTTCTAGATTCGTTTTCTGAAACCTGAGCCGACACGTCCTGTTGGGCAGGTCGAACTGACAGAGATGCAAAAACAACCTGTGTGGATCTCATTATCAGCATCACATTATCCCTTCTGGGTTAGACTCAACACCACGCACACACACACAGCCGCATTGGACACTTAATTAAGGTCCAGAAACATCCAGAATACTAACTTCGGTAAAAACACAAACAGTGGGAAATGAAGGGTAGATGTTTTCTAAAGAGTCTATTCAGTTCGACGTTGACTCGCAGTCAAAACACACATACGAAATACAGTTCACACACTGAAAATAACGGTCTTTTGTTAAAAAAGGCCGTTACATCAATGTTTCCACAGAGGTGACTATTTGATGCGGTCGATCGCATTGCATTTACAAACAGAATGACCACTTTGAGCATGTGGGCCGACGCAATGTGAGTGTGGGTATAAAGGAGGGAATGGCTGTTTGATGGCCTGAGCCAAACATTCCCTGCTGCTTATTACCTGGTCCATGTTGCCTACATTCAGCCCCTCGCCTTCTGATAAAGGTGTCCCGTCCCTATAGCAACATGGCAGGACAGGACTGGATCACCACCAGTCTGACGATGCACTAAAATACTACAGGAAATAACTGTTTATGGTGGCAGTTGTCCGAGTGGTCATTCATTTTTTCGGTCCTTATTGACAGTTTCCCCCCACACTGAATACACACAAATAAATAACAATAAGGCATTACATTAAAGAGAATAGAACAAGAAATAGTAACCCCCCCAAAAAAGCGTGGGCTGAAGCTTCTGCTTGTTTCACCCTTTTGACGTCGCTTATTCAAATAGACAACTTCTCTCCTCTTGCTGGATCGCATCTTGACTGATAATGACTCGGAAGGTCACATCGAAACCATGTGAACCAAGTATATAGTTTTAAAGGTGAATTTCTATCTACTCTAGGTTGGTGCACTTGAATAGAATCTTGGCTGCCGTCTGAAGGCAAGTTGTATCCAGGTCATGTGATCCAGGGCGCGGATGTTCTGTTGCGGTATTAGTATGCTGCCGACTGTGCCCCTCCCGCCCTGCCTGTGATGATATCATTCAGGGAAGCTCTCAGTCGAATGTCGCCCCCATAGTTTACTTGTCCTTACAGAAATTACCCTGGACAGCGGCCAACTGCTCCGAGAACACAGATCCTGCCCCCCCCCCCTCCCCCCCAACACACCCTGAAAAACACAGGAAGCAATGTGCTGACAAGCATTCTCAAGCAATGAGCCCTGTCAACTAATGGATTATGGAGTAATAATGACCCAGGTGGGAAACCCTGTTTCAATGAAAGAGTGTTTTCACCGCACACAGGCTGACCTTCGGCTCCGGACTTTGGTGGTCGTGCCCGTTCTGAACACGGCGAAGGGTCGGTTCTGCTGACTCACGGGCCCGCGGGGTCTGGTCCTGAGGAAAGGAGACGGTGGGGACGTTGTAACGCCCCGGCGTCTTGGTTCGTTCTCCGTTTGCCGACCTCGTAAATCCCCCCCCTCAGCCCCCTACATCATGAAGCACTCATGATCACTGCCTGTGGTGTTTATTCACTGTCTATTATGCCAGAGTCTCAAGCCGTTGTCATAAATCAACCCCTATTTAGTGGCTGTACGTGAAATCTCATAAACCTATCACCGGAACATGTGCGATGAAGGCTTTTCAAAAGCCTTCCTGAGATTGGGGAGGGGGGCAGGGGCGGGGGGGGGGGGGGGGGGGGGGCGGGGGTGGCATGTCCTCTGCATGTCTATCCCGGCGTTGCTAAAAGAAGGGTCTCATTCGACATAATCTATTCAGCAAATGGAACAGAGAAGTACATTTTTCTGCCGGAACCTTCCCTAGAGCTCGGAACACTCAATGCTCCATCGTTCCATCTATATTTGACACGTAGTGTAGTAGTGGATCACGTTCAATATTTGATGATCATCCATATCTTATGAAACTATGATTGAACCTTTGTGAGAGAGGTTGGGCTGGTTTGGGATGCCAGAACAGAACTGGTCTGCTTGGCTGGACATTCCCCACACCTACTCGACACCTTCCTCTGATTGGTTGATACAGCATAGTAAATAGTCAGTCGACCAATCCGAATGCAAACTTGAATCGCTTTCTGACGTGCCGGAATTAAAACAGAAAAGTCGAATTGAAAACTGAACCACATAGGCAGGTTTCACCAGCCGACAACCTTCACTGGATGTGAAGCTGGATGTTTTGTTCTGTCCGGTGGGTTTTCCTGGAGCCGGTTCCTGGTTCTCTGAATGCAGTGTGATTAATGTCTACTGTCCTTCCCCCCCCCCACCCCCGGGGGACACTGGCTCACTGAGACTAGGTCACTGGTGTCACTATAAAGGATAGGGTGTGGACATCCCCGAGGACCTCTGAGAGTGTATGTGTGCATTCATCCGTGTGCGTTTGCATGCGCGTATTCATGCGTGCGTGTGTTTGTTCTTGTGTGCACATTCATGCACGCTTCTTTGTGGGTTCGTGCGTGTGTGTGTGCGCACATTTCATGCTGCTGTGAGGGAGTGAGATTTTTGGGGGGTTTCAAAGTGCATGGACTGTTTGAATTAGTCTTGTTCTCCCTTCAAACTCCTTAGATCTGCTAACTTACATTTAGTCATTTAGCAGACGCTCTTATCCAGAGCGACTTACAGTGAGTACAGGGACATTCCCCCCGAGGCAAGTAGGGTGAAGTGCCTTGCTCAAGGACACAACGTAATAATGCACGGCCGGGAATCGAACCGGCAACCTTCTGATTAATAGCCCGATTTCCTAACCGCTCAGCCATCTGACTTACTGTACGTCTGGAGGCAAAGCAGTGTCTTCCTGATGTACGAGAGATGTGTGTTTCTACATGTGTGTGTGTGTATACTGGTCATATTTGTAGTTGTGTACATCTTTGAATGCGTCCAAATGACTGAATGTGTCACGTTGGTGTTGTGTGTGTGTGTCTGCATATCTACATACGTGTTTGAAGCTTGAATTGGCTGTTTATGTACATTGTATGCTGTCCCAAACCACTTTGTCAAATACTATACAGCTCCAACAACACATTTCCTCTTCTAACAAACATACATTGTGGATGTATACTTACATAAAGCAACAATTGTACAAAATGGACAGTTACTGTAGGAGTGAAATATAGTCACCTTTAGAAAGAAAGAGATCTTGCGTGAATGATGTTGGTTGTGCGAGGGCAGAATGGCCTTCGGGAGCAGGACTGGTCGTGAATGCTGAGAACCTACTTCCTGAAGTAGCAGGAAATGGTTTACAAAGAGATACGGCTGTTAAGAGTTCCAGGAATTGAGCGGTGTGCCATTATCTTTCAGAACAGCCTGTAAATGTCATTCTTCGCCTTGCCATGCAATCACTCGCATTTGAACAAAAAAAGCTGTAATTACTGGATATTGTGAAAAAATAAATGGGTTCTTGAGAACGGAAAAAATTGGAGAGAATTGAATTAAGGAAAACAGTGAATATCTTTGCGGAATGAAATTAGAATACAGTCCATTGTGTTGACATGAAATCCAAGGCGAATCACATTGGTTAGACATTTAAAAGCCTCACAGTTTTAACTTCATCAGGGCGGTATGACATTTAAAAGCCTCACAGTTTTAACTTCATCAGGGCGGTATGAGTTTCCTAAAACAATGATTATACAGTGAACTGGTGACACGTTTGTCTTCATCATCTTGCAATCTTCTTAATGATCCTCTAGGCATGTCCTCAAGCCTTCCCTTCCCTCCCTGACCAGACCCCCCCCCCCCCCACCCCTAACACATACCCCAGCCCAGCTCATCTACCAGATCACTATCAAGATATCCCCTCTCATGACCATAGTGCTGGAGAATCTGCAAATCCTACAGCATCGTCCCAATAGCTGGTTTCACACGAGTCCAAAACCCAAACGTTTTAATCTCATCAACCTAAAGTATCTAAAGTGGATCTGGCCTAGCTGTGCCGGTCTGTCAAGGTAGCACATTCTGGATTAGAAATGATGACAGGCATTCGTTTGAAAGGAACATCTCATCGCCATGCCGACCTGCGTGGAGTTCGGGTTCGTTGACGTTCGTCTCCTCTGCAAAGTACTTTTCGTTGTTGTTGTTTCATTCCAACTGTTCTTCGAAATGTCAAAGCTAAATCGCGGGCACAGGTGAGCAACCAGGAAGTCTTTGTAGGATAATGAGATTAATAGCTTGTGCTTGCAGGCTCCCTCTCGTATCGCTGCAATTCCAGGGCCGTCGCGCGGTTTAGGATGTTGCCTGCGCTCCCTTCTAACAGTGTGCTTTCAGATGATAGTGGCTGTGGGGGGATTTACATTTTAAGGTGCTTCTTGGCAGGTCATTCACATTCGGAAACAGTGGCGACTCTGCTAGGAATGAGAAGAGAATTGAGAAGAGAAAGGAAAGGGAGTGTGTGTGTGTGTGTGGACATTTCTTTGTGTGTGTGTGTACATACTGTGGGACGGTACGTGAAGGTGAATGTCAGCGTGGATCGCGTGTCCGCTGCATCCGTGGCGATTTGTCACGCTTGAAGGATGTGCGCGGGGGTCGGAGGTGGCGAGGGCATGGCGGCGCACCTCCAAACCGTACCGTTTAGCCCGTCTCTGCCCCTCCCCCCGTCTCTCCGGGGGGGGGGGGGGGGCGCTCCTTGTGTGCCGCCGTAGGACGCTCTCGCCGGGCGCTCTCACCGGACGCTCTCGCCGGACGCTTCGTGAGACGTTTCTCCTTCAGCGTTGTCATTGAGGGAGACGAATGGCGCGACTCTCCCCTCTTCTCCTCCCTCCGATATCTCTCCTCAAGGACTGTTAAGTGCCGTCGACGACGTACATTGCTGACTCTGGCTTTGCGCGCACGCGGCTGGTGTTGTTCGGAGAGAGCGCGCGGTGCTGTCGGGAAGCGGAGGAAGAGTAGGGAGGTGAGAGACTGGAGGACCCTGGATGGATGTGAGATGTCCCACGGACACAGCGAACCGCACGGGTTGCCTGACGACATTCTTGACAGGCACAACGCCAAGAAGCAGCTTCCAAGACCAGAGATCTATTTCTATTTCACCCCCGGAGCAGAAATACTTTCAACAGTTTCCACGCTTCGAATTTTCAGACTATACTAGGGACCCGAGCACGACAGATACATCCACATCCAGATTATCCAAGAGGAAGTCTAGCCTTGTTCTGTGTCGACAGTGGGATGAAGGGTACTGGTTTAGCATTCTGTACCAGGCTGGGTCCACGCTGCCCTTAACCTATGACCCCACCAAGGACAGACATCAACGTTTTTGTCACTTCCTCTCCCTGTGTGTGAATATGGAGGGGGGAGGGGGGGGGTCTGGAGAGCAGACAGGGGCCCGAGGGCTCTCAGTTCGAACACACGAGATCCTACAGGAGTGTGATGCACGAACCAAAAGGCCAAACTTCCACGGCAGGTCTGGGGGGCGTCGAGGGAGGGGCACTTTAAGGGGGTGCCACTCCAGCGGGGAGGACAGGAGGGACTGGAGGGGAAGAGGGCAAGATGGATGGAGGGGCGGGGAGGAGGAGGGAGTGGATTGAGAAGGTTAAGGAGGACAGGCTGGGGGGAGGGGGGAGGGGGGGGGGAAGGGGGAGGGGGGGGAGGGGGAGGGGGGGAGGAGAGAACACTTTTCAGTGGAACATGCTGATCTCTCACTATGACTTCAAAGGGCCTCATTACTTTCAGAGGCTTTGTGGCTGACTAAAGGAAGAGCCTGTTTTTGCCTTAATCTAAGAAAACCAGTCATCAGTCATTAGCTTAGTCTAGCTTGGAATATTCTCATTGAAGCTTTTGTTGAGGGGGGAGGGATTATGCCTTAACGCCACACAAATCAATCGATAACCGTGCTTCAACTGTTTTTTTTGTTTTTTGAAAGAACCAACCTTATTGTTTATTGACTGTCCTAATAAAGTTAATTTCAATTGTAAGACACCCGAGCAGTAACACTTAAAAACAGAATGTCGCCCTTCGGTGGGAAGAAAAACAACATATTTACGACGAAAGCTGAAAAGCAGGAAGAGCAGTCACTGTCAAGTACCAACACTGCAGATAGTATGTTTCATCATGTGATGAAACACAGATTCAAAAAACGATTCACATTCTGCCAGAGGGACCTCACCGAATCCCCTTTCCAATAGGTTTTATATGTAATTGAAAACTGATTATTCTCTCGTGTGAGATGGATGGAGAGAGAGAAGAAAGATAGGAGCAGATAGTGTGTGTGTGTGTGTGTGAGTGTGTGTGTGTGCTGAGAGTGAGACTATAGGTGCACACAGACAGACAAACCTCAGAAAACACTCCAGAGGTAAGACTGACACATGAAAGACTACTTATTTCCACCAAAGGTGAAGGAACGGTCAGTGATGCCAGTCAGTTGTGTTGTCATGACGTTGGCACATGGATGACGGGACGAGCTGAAGATGCGAAGACAGCGGAGGGGAAAATAACTGCTGTCTGTCTGTGCAGAGATGTGTGTGTGTGTGTGTGTATGTGTGTGTGTGGAGTAAGCAAGGAAAGGGGATATTTCTGACAGGCAGACAGGAAGGCAGGCAGGAACAAACATGCTGGACAGAAGATCCACTCCCGGTGAGTCTGAAAGCCCTGGAGGTTCTATGATATTGCACCATCCAATGTTTCACCCAGAGCAGTTCCAAACCCCATTGTGTGTCTGCTTGTTGTGGGAGAGGGAGGAGGGGGGGGGGGGGGTGGTGCTTGCACTCTGTTTCAGCACCACGGGCCAATCCTACAATCCTACGGGCCAGAATGACCCGAAGATAAGTTTAACACAAGGGTTAACCCTTGGGTTAAACCCTGCCACTGTGCTGTGTAGTCATCACAGAGGCAGCCGACTGGGGTCTATCTGGGGGGGGTGAGAGTGTGTGTGTGTGTGGGGGGGGGGGGGAGCGCTGAGATGGGCACTTCTGCTGATTCCTGATGACAGAGGGAGACGGAGAGAATAAAAAGAATAGAAGTGGTCGGTGCTGTCGGAGGGGAGGAGGGTGATAATCACCCGTTCTCACCTGTTTCCAGTCCAGTGCCAGGAAATCCTGCTTCCTGGCTGTCTCTTCTACGGCACCCCTCCCCTATCCTCTCCTCTCCTTCCATCCTCCCCTCCTCCTCCTCCCTAGCTAGAGCCAGTTCTGTTAGTTGCTAATGGAGCTGCACCACTCAGGCCTCAAGAGGAGCTCGCCAGCTTGGAAGTGCTGGGCATAAATCATGTAGTCCCTGTTAAAAATGCATGCTGTTGAGTACCGACCCTCTTACGGGACCAAACTCACCCCTGAACACGGCCAGAACCAGCAGACTGGGATACAGGGGGAGCCTCTGTGTGTGTGTGTGTGTGTGTGTGTGTGGGGGGGGGGGGGTCAGAGTGACATGGTATAGTATTGTACCTGCCTTGTTGAGCCAGCTAGGGTAGCTAGCTACAGAAATGATGCTTTTGACGAGTGACTGTCTTGCTATCTCGAGGTATCTGCTTCAAAAAGCCTGGTTGGCACATAACCTGGCGTTCATTTGTCATCCCCCTGAAAGCAATATACACACACACGTGTACTGCACACACACACACACACACGTGCACTGCACACACACACACACACACACACATGTGCACTGCACACACACACATGTGCACTGCACACACACACGTGCACACACACACACACACGTGTGCACTGCACACACACACAAAAAGACACAACCGTTACGTGGGTCCCATGTCGGCACACCTTGTTTGCTCCGGGCCTGAAAGAATCGTCCTTCTGAGTCATATTGGTGTGGACTGTGATTAGGGGCCCCAGCTTCCGGCCTAATGGAAGCATGAGACCTTGTGCCGGCCATTAGTGGTCCTCTAGTGGTCCTCGACGAACAATAGAGCATGCAGAAAAGAAACCGTGTCACAGTAGGCGTGTTGATGCCGGACGTGGCCCGTGAACTCTGTGTTGGGCCACGGGAGAAAATGACACAGAGTTCAGTGCCTCACTCACTCTATGCCTCATCCTCGTTTTCTTTCAGGGGGAGGGGGTGTGAGGGGGTGTGAGGGGAGGGGGTTGGGTGTGGGGTGGGGTTGGGTGAGGTGGGGTGCGAGGGGGTGGGTGGGTGCGAGGGGTGGGTGGGGTGCGAGGGAGGTGAAGCTTGACACATAACTACATACAACTAAGTATATTTAGTCTGTTGTATTCAGCTGTAATTGCCGGCGGAAGACTGTGGCTTCTCGAAGATTTGAAGGAGGAAAAAAAAAAATGTTATTCAAACTCCGCATAATGGTCTCTGAGCTTAGCCGAAGAACACAAAGGGAACATTGGCAGAAGCCGTCTGCACGTCTGGCTCGTTACAATGCTGCAGCTCGCAAAACAACATTCAATTGTCGCCGTTTGATACGTCTGGGTTGTCCCCGATGCAAATATTGTACTGTGTATGCCTCTCATCCTCCAGGAACACCAATGGAGGAGAATGGAGGGGGAGAAATGAACCGAAATTAGCTTCAGACGAACGCTAAACGGCAAACATTATTGAACGAGGGTTCTCCTCAGGAGAGACTCGAGCAGGCGCAGGCAGCTGTCGCTGGGCCCGGGTCCTGGGGCGCTGGAGGCTTCTTCGGGTTCGCACACAGCAGAACAGCGTTTCTGAATGGCCTCGGAGTGTGTGGGCTCGCCTGCATAGAGGAGGTCGTCTGGATCTGGGGTGTTTGGCATGTGGCGCTGGCTGCCTGGTGCTGCTGCTGATTGGTGCCATCCTGGTACTGTAGCTGGTACTGTAGCTGGTGCTTCCTGGCACTGGTGCTGTGCTGTCTGGTGCTATGTTTTGCTTAGCTGATGCTATGTTGGTGATGTGTCGGTGCTGTGTGGTTGCTGTGATGGCTAGTAATGGTGTTTGTGATGCTTTACAGATACTCTGACAAGTTCTACAGTGTAGTTTATGATGCGTTGTATTCCAAAACCGATGGGGAAAAAACCCAGGTGAATTGAAATGGAAGAATTCGACATGACTTCCCCACAGTCTCTACACATCAGAGACTGAAACGAAGCTACAGGATCTGAACTTCCACAGAAAGTCGCTGGGTGAAGCGTCATCATGCTCTGTGCAGTTTCCACCCAGGAGAGTGCTTTCCTCTGCTCCCACCTGTTCCACCGCACACCTTCACATTATGCACCGTGCTCATTCTAGTGTTTTCAGATTACATTTACCTCCACATCTGTCTAGTAGTTCTTTAAAAGTTTTGTTTCCCAATTTTACAACGTCCTCGGAAGCAAATTACGGATGTAAATAAATTACCCGGAAGTATAACGGGAAGAAAACCTGGAATGATCGGCCCGACTCGGTTTTGAAATTGCGTTTGCCTTTTCCGCTCTGCTCCTCTGTTTCTCATCCCAGCAATTCACTCATAGCTCCCTGGACACGGCAGGGCAAGGCAAGGCTGGAGACCCACAACATCCGCGTAGGTTACCTGCACTTACACTGACGCACGCACACACGCTATCGCGCTCGCATTCTTTTCTGGCACGCCGTCCGCTCAAACGCATTCCGCACCCTCATCCCGGCGGCGTCAAAATCAGCGGGTGACAGGTGGTGGCGGAAAAGGGCGGGCAGGGAATTATCTCGTCGCGCGGCGCTCTCGTTCTCTCACCCGGAGAATTAGGCCAGTCACACATCGTCGTATGTAAATAGGACAGACACCTCGCGCTCCGACACGCCGCGACTCGAATCCTCCCTCCTCTCTCTTCCCGCCAGATCTCTGGCCTCTGCATTATTTAGTGGCGAGGACCGTTAAAGAGGAGCGACGGTGTTTAAGGTTGAGCCTCGAACATGATACCGCCTGTCAGACTAGGAATCAGCAGCTAATACCGCCACCGCGCTCTGGAGACGACCACGAGAGACGGGTGACGCGCGTTGTCGCAGTTGAGAAAACAACATTGTGAAAGGCTGCCCTGCCCAGTGTTTCCATATTCATCCCGACCCACGCGATCATAATCTAATAGTGATCGATGGCTTCTAACAAGAGTTAAATTCAACTTCTGAATGTAGTTCTAAAAACAAACCCACTCTGACCAGCTATAGGTCTAAACGTACAATATGCCTACGTTTACAGTCAATCCATTTCGAAGAACAGAACCATATTCCGTTCGCCTTCATGGAAGCTTCCAGAAATCGAGAGCGACAACAATAATCCCATTTCGGATAGTGTGGTGAGAGAGTGGAGCAGCTTCCTGAACCAGACCGCCGCCACGTCCCAACAGGAAACAAAGATAGAATCACTGCAAAAACACGAGGTTTCGAAATACATATCTTGTTTACTTCGGTACTTTGAGCTGAAGTCTTAGCTGTTGCTCGGAGAGCCGCGCAACTGCATCCTGGGACGCCACCAACCCTGTGCCATCCTTGCGTTTTGCGTGTGTCTGCTGTCCTGTGTGTGCACAGAGATGATCACATCAGAGGCGCTCCTGCCGCGCAGGAAGTAAGAGATGCAGCAGTAGCGTCGAAGTGATCCCCACCCTTGTGACTTAAGAGCACTAGCCTCCCTCCATTCCTCCTATTTGTAAATTGGACGCAAAATGTGATCCTACGCGGAGTTGCAACGCGCTTATTAAAACAAAGGAATATTCATGTTGTATCAGCGTAGCATTCTTCTTTGGTAATTTATTCCAAGGTGTGAAATACCTCGTGGAGTTGCGCTGACGGTTATAAATAATTCAGGGGTTGATAAATGAAATAGCCCAGGCCTAGCTAGGCTGCTGGGATAAACACACAGCATATATGTGCCTGTGTAATGGCAGCTCCGTCTCCACAACGGCCCGTGTAAGGTGCCGTCCCCTGACAGAACATCTGTATCCCTGAGTGATGCACACACACACACACACACACACACCCTGATGCATGCATGGTCTCACACGCATGCGCACACAAACATCCGCACACACACTAACGCACGCACGCTCTCGCACACATACCAAGGCACGCACACACACACACACACATATCAAAACGCAAAAGAAAACACTGCGAAGAGACACGCAAGAACAGATAAACAAAGCCAAGGACAAACACAGTAGCCCACACATTCAAGCATGTACCTCCCACAGAGGCACACACACACACACACGCACACACGCCTCTTGTTCATCTCTCCTTGGTTTATGACCTGTGTGAGGATAAGGGTGTGCAAGGGCAGTGTACATTAACAAAACATTTAGCCTTATTGGGGGGTAATGAAGGTCGGAGGAGATAGAGAGGGAGTCTATATTAATTACTTCTAGAATGAGGCCTATTCACAAAAGGCCTCCTCTCATGACAGATTTAATCAGTCCCTATAAGAGCTGGGTAGATTTACACTCCAACATTTGATGGGAACGAGAGAAGAGGGAGGGAGGGAGGGAGAGGGAAAGAGAGGGAGTAAGATGGAGGAAAGGAATGAGAAAGTGAGAAAGACAGGAGGGAATAAGACAGAGAGCAAGTGAGAATAAGAGTGTGGGAGAAAATAAAGGAAAAGGAGAGTGAGAAAGAGGGTGGGGGCGGGGGAGAGGAAGTTGAGTAGGAGAGAGAGGAGGCACAGGGTGGGGAGAGGAAGTTGAGTAGGAGAGAGAGGAGGCACAGGGTGGGGGAGAGGAAGTTGAGTAGGAGAGAGAGGAGGCACAGGGTGGGGGAGAGGAAGTTGAGTAGGAGAGAGAGGAGGCACAGGGTGGGGGAGAGGAAGTTGAGTAGGAGAGAGAGGAGGCACAGGGTGGGAAGGAGACGTTCTCTCAGATCATTGCCCATGCAAAACGGCTTTTTCATTTCTGCTAGTAATTCTGCGTCTGTGCAGAATGGGACTGATTTAACGCTCAGCTCAAACATAACACCCACTGAGTCATAGCTGCTGCCTATAGATCTGTCCAATGACCAGCTGCTACACACATGCACACCTGTGTCTCCTGTTTCCTACCTCCTTTCTCTTATATCCTGTCTCCTCTCCTCTCTTGTCTCCTACCTCCTTTCTCTTATATCCTGTCTCCTCTCCTCTCTTGTCTCCTACCTCCTTTCTCTTATATCCTGTCTCCTCTCCTCTCTCTTGTCTCCTTTCTGTTCTCTTGTTTCCTGTCTCCTGGATCATTCCACCAGCAGCAGTAGTCCTCTGTACTGGGCCCACCACATGTGTGAGGTGTGTGTATTTATTTGTAGGTTCCTGTGTATGTGTGCGAGTGTGTGTGTGCCCTTCTGATGGAGCAAGGCTAATTCTCTGATCGAGCACCTCTCTCCTCGTCTAAAGGCCAGCCCGTATCCATGGCTACAGCTAGGAAGTGGCCGCCTCTTCATATAAAGGTGTGACAATTTCATATTCCTGTTTCCTCACCCCCTCCTGCCCTCTCTCCACTCTCTTTCTCTCTACAGCCTCTCCATGCTCTCCTCTCTCCTCCCTTCCACTGCTCTCTCCATCTCCCCCCCCCCCCCTTCACCACATTCTCGACCGCTCTCTACCCCCTCGCTTCCTTGTCTCGACCCCCCCCCCCCCCCCCCCTCTTACCTCTTGAGCACCTGACAATCATCCGAAATGACTTTGCGATAGACTCCGCCATTACCGGATCGCCAGACGCAGGTTTTCTGATTGGTCAGTGAGCCCACCATGGCCGTGAGGTTTGCGACGGGGTCCGGGTCTATTTCCAGATGGTTGTGGGTTGGAGCACGGGCTCTACCAAAGAGGCCCCAACACATCAACCAATGCTGGCCCTCCCTCACGCACGTATGTCGCAACCTGCCAGCATGTAGACACACACACACACACACACACACACATACACACACCTACGTATGCACACAGGCAGACTTTATATAAACCACAGCCTCCAGGCAATAAAACATTATTAGGCATCAGGCGGCAGAAAAGAGAGGAGAAGAACGATCCACCGAGGGCTCCTCGGCTCCCAGCTCTCAGGACGGAGGAGGGTTGGTAGCGTGTGCTAATCCACATGTAATGTAGCATCTCTCTTCCCATCACGGAGGAATAAAACCAGATAAAGCTCTATTACTGACATAAATCTACCTGTAAATGATCCTCTTCCCTGTTGCCTGAGCACTCCATCTTTCCCGAAAGAGCTTCGCGTTCGCCTGTGTCGTGACCCATTATATCGACAAGAGGCTGACAATCTAATAGACAACACATACCTCACTTGTCTCATGTCATTAACACCGCTGGAATATGTAAGGCGTCTATCACGTTTCAAAACAACACGCTGGCTGCATGCTTTCAAAGCTGTGTTTTACGAAGAAAAAACGGAACAGGAATCCATTTAGGTCCATTTCACACTTTCGGGTTATTCCATCTCCCTTTTTTTATACTCTTCTTCCTGCTCTGCTCTCTCTCCTGTGTCACACATTAGACAGCTCTGGGGTTTTTGGAGAGTTCTTAAGGGATGCGAGTGTGTATGTATGTGTGTGTGACAAACGGAGCTGTTTTTCCCAAGGTTCTTCCCTTTATCTGCTAAGGAAGAGTGAGTGTGCGACAAGGGGGGGGGGGAGGGGACGGCAAGCAAACTTTTTAGCAGGTCAGGGGTAAGGTGAGGTGGCAACAGGGGAGTGTGTGTGTGTGTGCGTGTGTGTGCGCAGTCAAACATTTTATCAGGTCAGTTTTTTCATTGTCAAAAACAAAGTAAGAGGCTCTTTTTTTTCACATCAAAGAAGATGGAAAGCCTGGGCCTCATAACCCTGCCTGATCAGGCCGCTGCCTCGTCCGCTCGGGAATACAGATTAGCCAAGCGACGCCGAGCAGTGAGAGTTTACCCCTGGCCTGCAAGGACGCAAAATGTGATCTCAATGTCAGGGTGTTTTTTTGGGGGGGGGGTGGGGGTGGGGGGTGGGGGGGTGCTGGGGGTGGAGGGTTGGGGAGGGGGAGGGGAAGGGGAAGGAGAGACAGAGAAGGCTGTACGGAATTCTGAAGCAGCCATATCTGTTTGACCTTGCTGCGGTGATGAGACACAGTCGTCCTCCCTCCCTTTATTCTCTCTATCTCTCGCTTTCTCTCTCTCATTCCTGCTCTCCCTCTTCCTCTCTCTCATTCCTGCTCTCCCTCTTCCTCTCTCTCATTCCTGCTCTCCCTCTTCCTCCCTCTCACTCTCACTTTCTCCGCCAGCCTGTCTCACCTCGGCCGCCTCTTTATTTATCAGAACACAGTTTCGCTCAGTCTCTCTCGCCCTCTCTTGCTATGTCTCTCGCTCAGTTGCATCATTCCATCGGAGTCTTGGGGAACAACCCGAACCCCTTGGCGCAAGTGAAGACGGAGCATCAAGGATGTCATTAAGGAGCCCTGATCCAACACTCTGTGGAAAACAGCGGGGAAAGTTTGTGGATATAGTTAGAAATGGTCGTTTGAGTGTGATCTGGCAGGCTTGGATCAGGGTCTGGAGTCGTGAGCAGGTTGTGTCTGAACAGGGCAGCCTAACTCTTGGTCATTTAGACCCGGAGATTCAGCACCATGGACAGCTCCCGAGTGGAGCTTGCTGCAGCTTTTGGATAAAAGCCCCTCTCCTCTCCTACCGGCTTCTTTCTTCAGTCTCTTCTCTAGTGGCAATCTGTTTGGCCAGTAGTGGCCCCAGCGGCAGTCACACTTGTTGACCCCGTGGCACGGTATAAACAAGATTTAGTGGGCAGTCAATATGTGCCAGGCTGCTGCAGCCCTCTCCGCTGGCCTGATGTAATTGGAAAGGGCTCTCTTTCCCCTACTCTTCCTCTCTCTTCCCCCCCTCTCTCTCTCTCTCTCTCTCTCTCTCTCACCCCTACTTTCTTTGTCTCACCCCTACGTTCTCCCTCTCCCCCTCTCTCTCTCAGACCCCACTCTCTCCCCCACTCTCTCTTCCACTCTTGCTTGCTCTTTCCTCCCCCTAGTCTTTCTCTCTCTCGCCCCTAATCTCTCTAGCTCTAGCTCTCTTTTTCTCTTTTTCTCTCTCTCTTTTTCTTTCTTTCTTTTTTTCTTTCTTTCTTTCTTTCTTTCTTTTCTTCCCTTATCTTGCTCTGTCTCACAATACGGTACCTTTCTCTTTTTTTCTGTCTCTAACCCCAGATCCATATCTTGTTCCAGGTCTAGGTGGATCTAGATCCATGTCAAACACACGGAGGGAAACACACAAGAGGAACCATGTCCTGATGTGTGGAGTTACTGAAGGTCTAGAACACGTCCTGATGTGTGGAGTTACTGAAGGTCTAGAACACGTCCTGATGTGTGGAGTTACTGAAGGTCTAGAACACGTCTTGATGTGTGGAGTTACTGAAGGTCTAGAACACGTCCTGATGTGTGGAGTTACTGAAGGTCTAGAACACGTCCTGATGTGTGGAGTTACTGAAGGTCTAGAACACGGGGATGAAAAGCAGTGATCCGTAATGTTCAACTGTCCAATTCCACCAAAAAATAGAACAAACCGCGACCGTCACTTTTGATGCTGGGCTTTCCAGTTGAGGCGTGTGTAACCCCCCCCCCCCCCAACCCCCCGCCTCACCCCCCCACCATCCTATATAGATTCATTACAGTGTGATGATATCAGATAATTACTCCTTCACTCCAGGAACAATAGGCTACTGGCCCACGGGGCATCAGATCTAAATTTGAAGGCCTGTTTGCTTGGACCCATCACTGAACCCCTCTCCCTCCTCCTGTCTCTCTGTCCCCACGTCCTCTTTTGGAGAGAGGGATGGAGAGAGAGACGGCGGGGAAGAGAGAAATAAAAGAGAGTGGATGAAAAGACAAGAACATATTTATTGGTTCAGTTTGACTGGAATGCGATTATGGTGAAAACAGTCATTATTAATGGCCCAAGAGGTTTTCATAACATGATTAGAAAGTATTTTTTAATGAAACATTTTGAAACAGATTCAACTTCATTACGGACACGTCAGTTGGTATTTTGGCGTTTCATTTTTGAACATGGACTCTGAATTGCAAACATCAATACCGCGGATACAAATCTTTCCATTGAGAAAGTCAAATGGAAAATGGTACAATTCTATGCAGTGAATTTTCAGGGGCACAGAACATGAACAAACTGAAGGTGTGTTCACTAGCGTCTCTGACGTGACAGATACTTTCATCCTTTCACTTCAAACTGCGAGGCTTCAGGGCACAAAGCTCTCCCGACAAACAGACGAGTGTCTTTCAGGTGATCTCTTCCTTCACCTCAAGCAAAGTGAAAAATTTTCCGAAAGCGAGTTGAAGAAAAGCTAATTCCTGCTCTCTTTCTCTTTTTCTTTTCCTTTGAAGTGGAGTCTCTTCATTTTATTTTCTTTTCAATTTCATTTACGGACACTAATGTAAAGTGTGTAACTTTGTAGTCATATTGGCAAAATGAAATAAAGCTTCTTAATGAGCAGCCGTGTTTCAGAGCAGGCCACAAACACACTCTCTCATTACAGAATACCTGCGGAACTGATTAGGTTTGACAGCCCTCTCTATGTCATACACAAACACACACACACGCACACATACGCACACCCAAAAAACGCACACTCACCCTCACACACATACACACCCAAATACACACACGCACACATGGAAAGGCAGCAATCGCAAATGGAAAGCGTTTTCATTTCCATTAATTTGGCCACGGATTAATACCTGACCCATTTACTAATCGTGCGGCATGCTTGAGGCCAGGCCTGTTCCTAGAACCCACTGCATCGTTCCGTGATTACACCTTTTCGCTACGGTTTAAATCCTTCCTGCCCGGTGAGCTGGACCACCCGAATGCCAGGTGGACAGAGAGGGAGAGGTGGGTGAGGAGAGAGAGAGAGAGAGAGGGAGAGAGAGAGAGAGGTGGGCAGGCTGGTGGACGGCTGCTGCATCATTACTGTAATAAGCCTGGAACGGCCCACAGGACAGGAGCCCCCTGTTCGTGTAGCGGGGGCCGGCGCGGGGCCCAGGTGTGCTCTGTGGACACGAGCTGTCCGCCACTGGGCATGTGTGGCCGATGCCTAACCACTACCACCACCACTGCCAGTCCCAGAGATGATGACAGGGAAGGGCTGGGTGGGCTTGGATTGAGATGGGAATTGTCTGAATTGGGTGAATTAGTCACGTTTGCTGATACAAATGACAAGTTATCCTGAGCGCTGGTAGGTTATTATGATAAGATGTGTACATGTTGGATAGTTCACCAGCGTTTTGGGGTCTGAATCCAATCAAAGCACACACAGACATGATGTGGGCACACACATGAGAGGAATTGGGACTGGCTATTAATAGATTATATTTTCTGGGTTTACTGATAGCTGGCGGCACTTAGTGGGTGAGGAGGTGTGTGTGTGTGTGTGTGGGGGGGGGGGGGGCAGGTCATGGAAGGTGTCGGGAAGGTGTGAGAATAAGTGTGTGTGTGTGTGTGTGTGTGTGGTGAGCATAACGGCGTGCACACTCACACGTCTCTTCACAGCATATGTGTGCACGGACAGTGGACTGTGTGTGTGTGTGTGTGTGTGTGCGTGTGTGTGCGCGCCACAGTGAGAGCCATGCTGATGTTGGCTCAGAGCCTGCCGCAGGGGCCTCTGGTTCTTACACCAGCGTGTGTTGGCACTCCGGGCCACAGAGACACACACAGCCTCGGCCCTCGCTGGTGCTCGTGGCCCCTCATCCCCGGGCCTCTCTGAGCCTCCCCAAACATCTGGCCACACGGAGGATCACTCCGGCTGTGCGCTGAGACACTCATTTGCATGACGGCAGCCATCCCTGAGTGACATATGGAGACGCCGGCGGCTGAGGAGAGAGAGAGAGAGAGAGAGAGGGAGGGAGGGAGGGAGGGAGAGGGAGGGAGGGAGAGGGAGGGAGGGAGGGAGGGAGGGAGGAGGGAGAGGGAGAGAGAGAGGGAGAGGAGAGAGGAGAGAGGAGAGAGAGAGAGGAGAGAGGAGAGAGAGAGAGAGAGAGAGAGAGAGAGAGAGAGAGAGAGAGAGAGAGAGAGAGAGAGAGAGAGAGAGAGAGAGAGAGAGAGAGAGAGAGAGAGAGAGAGAGAGAGAGAGAGAGAGAGAGAGAGAGAGAGAGAGAGAGAGAGAGAGAGAGGAGAGAGAGAGGAGAGAGAGAGAGAGAGAGAGAGAGAGAGAGAGAGGAGAGAGAGAGAGAGAGACTGAGACTGAGAGAACGTCAGTGTCAATGACCTGTGTGTGACCCACGTCAACTATCTGAGCTCCAGTCAGCCAATGCCAAAGACTTCAGAGCTAAGTCTCTCGGAACCCAGGAAGGAACATGAGGACCTCAGTTGAGAGCCTAAACGCACCTGCTAAAATTCTTCATAGCCTGAAATCTAATTTCATTCAACCCAGGTTTGGGAAGTTATCTGGTAACAGGTGTCCCAAAGCACCACAGCAGCTGAACGCTGAGAGGGACTGTGAGATGGATAGTCATCGCGGAGGTGAGTCATGTCTCCCGTCAGAGCCACCGTGCCCGCAAACCACCCGGCTAGCCTCCCGTTTTTGAGCGGAGGCACGTTAGGGAACCAGCATGCCATCCATCTGCAGCTAGTCTGCGATGGAAATAGAGCACGTCAATTAGAACCTGGACTATTCATGACGGGATTGAAGTCACTGTGACACTGAACAAGGAAGACCCATAATGCCTCTGGGTATTTTTCTTTCCTTTTACAGTGGATCATCTCACTCGAAATATCGAGGAGACGTTCGGGGCTTTGACCTTGGTTCAGTAAAAAGGCTTGCTCGTCGCGGTCCTGATTTCATGTCATCGTTCTCGACAAAGTGACTACAACGTCTAAGGCCGTTTTTTGGATTTTCGGGAAACCTTGGCTGTGTTTCTCTCCCTTACATTTACATTTAGTCATTTAGCAGACGCTCTTATCCAGAGCGACTTACAGTAAGTACAGGGACATTCCCCCCCCGAGGCAAGTAGGGTGAAGTGCCTTGCCCAAGCACACAACGTCATTTCGCACGGCCCGGAATCGAACCATCAACCTTCTGATTACTAGCCCGATTCCCTAACCGCTCAGCCACCTGACTCCCTTCCTGTCAGTAGTCTAAAGACCCACGGCGTCACACCGCTACGTCACGGTGCTGGAGCTGTTCCTATTGGACGGCGCTACCGTCTGCACGTGCAACACTGACAACTGTGAAGGGGGAAGGACTCGGAAGTCAGAGTTCACGGCCCAGGGTTGACTTGTCCGGCCCCAACAGGCGGAGTAGGCCAGAAGGCGAGGGAAGGGGAGGACGCCATTATAGCTGATTGAAATGCAGCCCTTAGTAAAGAGGCACTTCCACTATCGTGGGTCTTGTGTCACTAGGAGGAAATGTGTGACAGCCACAAGGAATATGGGCTGAAGGTGACTCTCTAGCTGGTGAAAGGAGGATCAAGGAGAAAATGGTTGCTAAGAGCCATGGGAGAATCTTTGAAAGCATCTGTTAGTGGGGTGACTAATCGGACAACAACCTGGTTGTTATGGCAACCCTGGTGGAGGTCGGAGCTGTGTTTTGCACTTGTTATTCAGGTATCTGGCAAGGCTGCAATATCACCTGAAATGTTTTCGTAGTAGTTGTGTCTGAGCCGAATCAAGTGCGCAGTGATACTTTACAATCACACACTCATACAGACACACCACAGACACAGATAAACCTGCCTAATAGGACCATGTACGTTTTATGAAAGATTGTAATTCGAGTGTTCGGCAGATTATCTACTAAGATTATCCAACAACTAATTCAGAAGGGTTGAAATGGTTTAGCAGTCCTTGAGCTTTATGTGTAGTCATGTTGTGAGAGCGGTAGACTATTAGAATGTTCCGCCGATTTAGATGATTGCTTCACGTGTGCTGTCAGTGTGCCAGATTTAAAAAGTGATCAGCATCCAGGTGGGACTATTATTTGCCCCACGAGGGTGATGGGAAGACTCAAGACGTGAAGTTGTGGAAGTGCGCTTTCGTTATAGCCTACACTCAACAGAACCGATTACTCCGACGGTTGATGACGCCCCGTGAAGAGAGGAATATAGCCTAAATCTGGACCAAATATAGGGAATATGAAGAGGCGTCTGATAGGGAGAAACAAATAATCTATGTCTCTTTAAAGACATTTAGACAGTTACGTTGGAGTTCCTTCTAAGACCACTAGGCGTACCTCTGCTCCATTTTTCGACCAACTCATCCTCGGTAGCAGGGACAAGAGGAGAGCTCGGCATTTTATCCAGCAAGCGCATCCTAAATCGTGAGGAGCGGATGAAAAAAGCACGACTATTCTTTCTGATTGTTGTAGTGAAGATTAAGAGGACTATGCGCCGGACAAGGAGCTAATGGTCGTTTCTGATGAAAAAAAATCAGTTTGGATTAAAAACTGACATTCAATAGGGGGACCATTAATTTGTTCTCCCGTCGGCTAAATTTTGGAATTAAATAAATACGAAGTATGAACAGGCGAGTTTTTAACCTCTGAAGTAGTCTAACAAGTATTTTTTTCCCTTGGCAAGACTTGGGATTTTGGGGAATGCTTTGGACTGAGTATTGCACTTGGTCATAACGGGACATGGAACCGAGGAATACTGTCTAAGGTGAAAACGAGTGGGGATAGCGGATAGCCTATCCAACCGTAAACTAATGGTAAATATGTCGTCTCAGTCTACACTCCTAAAAGTATATGTAAAAACTTGCAATGTCTGAGCTTGTGTCTATTTAATCAAAGCATAATGTTCATGTGTGTCTCCCGTTATATCACCAAAAATCGTCGGATGCAGAGAAAATAGAGAGAAGACAAGTTTGTATTAATTACAAACATTTGATTTGATTGCGTCTTGCATTATGGTAACCTACTTAACCAGTTTGTGGAATGTACAGTACATGATATCAAGATAAAATGTCGCACATTCGACTTTGACCCCCCCCCCCCCCCCCACCACCACCACCACCCCCCGATTTTGTTATATTGTCTTGCAGTCTGTTGGAATGATTTAGAGGTGCAACCTACAATCTTTAGTGCATTCATTAATTAAGTGTGTGTATCGTATTTTTTTTTAACTCTACTATTGTACCAATATGGTGCGGATGTGGTGTGGCCTGATGCAGAAGTCCAAATCTCTTCATTCCCCACCTGCAGCCTTCGAACGGAGAGTTAACCCCAACCGATACACTGGCAGTAATTCATCCTAATGGAACATCATCTCCACTCGAGAATAGAAAATCAATTCTCAACAGACTTGATTGAATATAATTAGACAAATTATTTGATATTAATTGACCGCCGAATAAGGATAAAAACGTCACTGATTCGAATGTCCTGAATGTATTTCGTTGCGCATGCTAAACGAGCGACCGTTAATGATATCGACAGACAGAAACGCCTCTACTGATAATGTTGAGTGATTAGCTATAGAAGTGATGGCAACTCAATTCAATTTAGTTGATTAAGAAGCCAGAAGGAAAGTTGGAACATTATTGAAACCTACTGTGGGTGAATAAATGCGAGCTATTTTAAAATTCTCATAAAACCGCTAAGATCTAGCATACCTTAGTTGAAATAAAAAAGAGACAGGGATATTATTAGGCTTTGGTTTGGGTCCGATAGCCTGGTTTTAGGCCTATCCGTGATCATGAAAAATTCGTGTTTCTATGCAGTTGAATAGGCATGTCAACGGTATGATTGTGGCTTTTTGAAGCCAGAGATGATGGACACCACATACGTGGGCTCTCTATGAATCAGCTACTGATAAGCTTCACAGTTTCACAGACAAGAGGGGGAGAGTACAGTGTGTTCTATAATAGAATCAGACATCATTTAGCAATACCCCCCAAAGATGCCCTAAAGCGAAGCTCTCAAGAAACCATACAATAAGGACATTTTGATGTGCAACTATTGACTTGATTTGGCAGAACAGACTCTCATTGATATTTACCAATTAAATAGACAGTTGCGCACCGATTAAAATTCCGCTTTATGGTTGGACATTATTTAAAAGCAATCACACAGAAAACTGTATTTCAGTATATTAGAAACAGCTTCACACTTATTCCTCTACATATACCAAACATAAACTGATAGGCTATTGCATAAGCCCGCGTGCCCATGGAGCCTCGACGTTCGTCGAGATGGTAACTGCTACAGCACCGTCTACCCTTTTGAGACCCGACTCCAGCTACCAGTTCCGTACATGTGAGGGAGCTAGTTCATAAATTATGGAGGTTTCTCGGTGATCCTGTTGTTTTAGTACGTTATCGATGAATAACACGAGCAGATTTTACAAGCCGCACATGACAGCTGTTTGTGACAGTTCGTTGTTCATGCTGGTTACATTCATATTCAATCTGTGCCAATACGTGCGACCCGTCATGCGCCTTTTGGTGGATGGACACAACGCATAGGCCTACAGGTAGAAAGTACACAGGGCTATGAAGAAGCATGTTTCCTCGGCATTTCATTATATCAGTGCTTCAAGAATTTGTCGACTTTGCCAAGGTAATGTCGAGTGAGAAGTGGGCCGACAGCGTTCTTGACTAACCTTTTGAAGGTCTGACAGTTCTCCGTTTAAGTCTTGGAGAGATGCAAGGACTCCATGGGCATTGAACACACCTTGGCTGAGTGTTTGTACATCCTTCACATGTTTACGTCATTGACCAAGCACATGGAATTCTAGGACTTTTCAGTCAACTCTTTTGAATGCTCTCCTTATGATGAAGGTAACGCGTTTGTCTATCGCTTCCCCTCTTTCTAAGTCTGGTAACCACAGGAGAACGGTAGAGCACTGGGTACGTGTGTGGGTGACTGACGCCGGTGCGAAAACCCTTTTTCGTGTCCGCACGTCTGTGCTCACCTACCTTTTCTGTGTGCCTCGCACGATCCTAACGCCCTCAGCACTTCATTTCCCAGCTTCCCCCACAGCTGGCTTGACAGCCAATCGATTGGAGTCCTGAAGTTGTAGGGTTATGTGTTTGTGTATGTGAGAGAGGGAGATGGGGATAGGGAGAGGGGGGACGAACGAAAGGGAGAGAGGGTATGGAGAAAGAGAGGGGAGAGGGTGGGGAGAGAGGGTATAGAGAAAGAGAGGGGAGAGGATGGGGAGAGAGGGGAGAGAATGGGGAGAGAGGGTATAGAGAGAGCGTAGAGCATGGGGAGAGAGGGTATAGAGAGAGCGTAGAGCATGGGGAGAGAGGGTATAGAGAAAGAGAGGGGAGAGGATGGAGAGAGAGGGTATAGAGAAAAAGAGGGGAGAGGATGGGGAGGGAGAGAGGGTATAGAGAAAGAGAGGGGAGAGGATGGAGAGAGAGGGTATAGAGAAAAAGAGGGGAGAGGATGGGGGAGGGAGAGAGGGTATAGAGAAAGAGAGGGGAGAGGATGGAGAGAGAGAGAGGGGAGAGAGGGTATAGAGAAAGAGAGGGGAGAGAGGATGGGGAGAGAGAGAGGGGAGAGAGGATGGGGAGAGAGAGCGTAAAGGGAGCCCAGGCCCCTGGTTTCATGTCTCCTCTCCTCTTGTTGTCAGGCCCTGTCCTCCATGACACTTGAGTCTGGATTGCTCTCCACACCAGCTCAAACCCACAGGCTAATAACAGCTTTGATATGTAAGCCCGTGGCTCAGAGCACTGCTGGTAAAATGGAGCCTGAAGACTCGACTAGCCCAGTAGGAGAGGGAGAGAGGGAGAGAGGGAGAGAGGGAGAGAGAGAGAGAGAGAGAGAGAGAGAGAGAGAGAGAGAGAGTGATAATGGGAATGGAAGAGAGAGAGAGAGAGCGAGAGGCCCCATAATGCGGCGACGTAATCAAATAAGTTAGTTGATCATTTTCCAACAGGTATGATAATGAGTTTCCCCACGCAAGGCAGGCCCCCGCCTGGCCCTGGTGTGTTGAACCTGCAGAGGGAGGCGGCAGTGCTGTTGTTGCTCCGAGTGCGAGCCCAGCCTGGAGGCAGGCGAGCGAAGGATGAAGAGGCTGGAAGCCCATTAGAGTCTCTACCAGATTCACGCCAACCTGGTGCTTCACTACTGACCTTCTTGGCAACCAGGGACCAAATGTCCGCTAGGTGAACCAGGCATAAAGGGAAAACAACAACAACAAAAACCCTGAAACCAGCCTCCCACGCCTGTGCACTGGAGGATGGAGCTGAACAGATAGTGTGAAAACTCTAGTGCATGTAATTACAGGGTGGAATTATAGTGTTCTGCAGGTGCATCATTGACTGCCTCCAAGGCCATATTGGATTAAGGAAGGACTGTGAAACGGAAAATGTTTGAAATCTATGGATGAATCTAAGATGAACCGAAGCAACAAAAAAAATCCCCCCTCCTCACCCCTAACCTCTGCTCCTGCTCACCCCTAACCTCTGCTCCTGCTCACCCCTAACCTCTGCTCCTGCTCACCCCTAACCTCTGCTCCTCCTCACCCCTAACCTCTGCTCCTCCTCACCCCTAACCTCTGCTCCTGCTCACCCCTAACCTCTGCTCCTGCTCACCCCTAACCTCTGCTCCTGCTCACCCCTAACCTCTGCTCCTGCTCACCCCTAACCTCTGCTCCTCCTCACCCCTAACCTCTGCTCCTGCTCACCCCTAACCTCTGCTCCTGCTCACCCCTAACCTCTGCTCCTGCTCACCCCTAACCTCTGCTCCTGCTCACCCCTAACCTCTGCCCCTCCTCACCCCTAACCCCCCCCTCATCTCCTCCTCATCCTAACCCCCGAACCTGTTCCTCCTCCTAACCGTTAACCACCGCCTCCTCTCCCTCCTCGCCTCCGGCCCCCTCCTCCTCTTGGTTCGTCTGACCCAGATGAAGTGAGTGCCCTCGGTGTGCAGGGCAGCTGTGGTGGTGCGGCGGGGGGATGGACCGTGGTGGACGGCACTGCAGCAATGGTTAGGGTCCTTGGTTATTTCGAGGTGGATCGGGAGCCGAGGCGGCTCGTCACGTGCACGTTCCGCTCAGCTTTTGCGTGGGACGCGGGTCGTGTTCACGTGTGTGTTTCTGACATGAAAGGCGTCTGCCGTCGCCGCTTGGAGCAGACGGGAGGCGAGCGCGGGGTTTTTAATAATGAACCGCCGCGTCACCCCTGTCGTCATGCACCTCATCACTCCAGCAGGGGCTGCAGGCGGGTGTGTGTGAGTGTGTGTGTGTGAGTGTGTGTGTGGGTGTGTGAGTGTGTGGGTGTGAGTGAGTTTGTGGGTGTGGGTGTGGGTGGGTGTGTGTGTGTGAGTGTGTGGGTAAGAGAGAGAAAGAGGGTTTGTGTGGGTGTGCGCGCAACACTTGGCATCACGCGTGTGTGTACTTGTGGGTGGGTGGGTGTGTGTGTGTGTGCATTCTGGGCATGGTTGTAGTTTTGTGTGTGTGTGTGTGTGTGTAGTGTGAAGCGCTCCAGGCCCATAGCTACAGTTTAACTCCCTCTGTGTTCCACAGATTCCAGTGCTCAGGGGAGCTAGCAGACGTGATGTGAAATGACAGGGCAGGAGAGAAGGCACCGTCACCGTGATTTTAGCAGCGAATAACCTCCATCTTGGAATTTAGCCTTGTCATTAGCCCAGATTCATATGTAGCTATTTGCTACCAGCTACGGTTGTTATTGTACTTGTTCTAGCAACCATTACTGCTACTACCGTGAGTGAGTATGCAATGCGCTATCGACATTTTAGTTTTAGGTTTTCGCTAGCTTTGTCAGGTATTGACATTCTGTCTTAGTCGTGGTATTGTGGTTCAGTCTCTAAGGTTTTACTTTTCTGTGTTAGATTTGTCAGGCCGTAACTCCCAGGCCTGGGAACTGTGACTCCGAAAGCCTCTCATCTCCCGCAGTCTTGTGGAGATGAGAGTTGATAGGACGGGCAATAGCAACATTGCGGCTCCCTCACCCAGGCAATCAGAGGGCAAGTCGAAGCGATCACCACATTGCTTACACCTGTCACTCCTCCTCAGATCTGGGCCCGGGTGTTCAGTAGGGGTTGGGTCAGGGCTTGTCCTCTGTCTTAAGCCTCAGCAACGACGCCTCGGTCCGGTCCAGCCACCCACAGCTCCCCAGCTGTGGGCCAAGATATCCCGCCACAGGCAGCTTACTATGGCCCCGGTGCCAAACTCCTTCTCCATTATTAATGAGCCCGGAGGAGGAGACGGACGAGGGGGAGGGGGGGGGGGGAGGGGGGAGGAAGGCGGGGGAGGTGAAAGAGGATCAAAAGGAGGAAGAGGGGTTGTCCTCTTCGCTTCTACTTAATCCATTATGACTTTCTTCTCTCTGTCTCTCTCTCTCTGTCTCTCTCTCTGTCTCTCTCTCTCTGTCTCTCTCTCTGTCTCTCTCTCCCTCCCCCCCCCACGTTCTCCCAAACTTCCCCCGAACCTCCCCCTGCCCACAGCAAACCTGCAAGCTAAGCACAGCCACTGAAATAGTCATAAGCCCCTCGACGATAAATTCCCCCAGAAGCCCTAGCGGCGGCGGCGGCGTTGGGTAGATGAGATCAGGAAGGTGAGCGGCGAGCCGGCGTGGGGCGGAAGCACGGGGCTGATGGAATGTTTGTGCAGCTGACTGACTGCAGTCATAACTCCCTCTCTGCCCCCGCATTCTCAAAGGCTGACAGGCCTTGCTAAAATAATAGGCCGTTTGTTTGCCGCGGACTGCACCTTGATATAATCGGGGGCCCGTCCAAGTGCTCCCCCGGGCCTGGAGAGGGGTGGGGTGGATGTGGGGGGGGGATGGCCAAACTTTATTATTACCCTGCCCCCCTTCCTCCTCCTCTTTTTCTCCTCACCTGGTTTACGAGATGCTTCTTTTCTCTCTTCTCCTCTCCTCCTCTCCTCCCTTCTTCTGTCTTCTCTCTCCTCTCCTCCTCTCCTCCCTCCTCCTCTCCTCCCTTCTCCTCTCTTCTCCCTTCTCTTCTCCTCCTCTCTTCTCCCGTCTCCTCTCTTCTGTATTCTCTCTCCTCTCCTCCTCTCCTTCCTTCTCCTCTCCTCCTCTCTTCTCCCTTCTGCTCTCTTCTCTCTCCTCCCTTCTCCTTCTCTTCTTATTCTGACTCCTCCATCCTCCTCTCTTCTCCCTTCTCCTCTCTCCTCCCTTCTCCCTTCTCCTCTCCTCCTCTCTCCTCCCTTCTCCTTCTCTTCTTATTCTGACTCCTCCATCCTCTCTTCTCCCCTTCCCCCTCTCTTCTCTGTAGCTTCCAGTAATCCTTTAGGCTTATCAGTGCTTAAATAGCATCATCACTCATGCTGTGACATATTGATATGCATCAGCTCTAGACTTTCCCTGACTGTCAGTGCATGTGAGTACATGTGCACCTTCAGAGGAATTGCCTCTATCTACTTCTGTCAGTCTATGAGGCTACGTTTGTCATTGGGTGTTCCCTAGGCAACTGGGGGGGGGGGGGGGAGTAAACCCAGCAGCTTTTCAATAAAACACCTGATCAGAACTCATAAACAGGTTTATCTTCAAGGTCGGCTTGCTTTTATAAATGGCATTCTTAGACGCGGAAAATACTGAGGCCTGTTTCAGAAAGGCCCTCGATCGCGCAGTCTGTTAGTGTGGCCACACCCCTAGAGGATGGGGGCTACCCCCCCCCCTCCCCCCCTCCCTCCCCCACAGCAGTCACCGAACCCCCTCTGTTGCGCGACGCAGAGAGCTGGTTAGATCACGGTCTGGGAGCGCCATGGCGAGTGTCCTCACACAGGGAGCACTCCCTACGGGGGGGGAGGGGGGGGGGGGGTGAGTTGTTTACCACCTATGCAAATGACAAAAACAACAACGCAAAGACGGAATTGATCTAGCGTTGGCGACACCTGGCTGAGTGAAGGAGGAGGAGGAGGAGGAGGAGGAGGAAGAGGAGGGAAGAAGTCCTTCAGTAGTGAAAAGGCAAGGCTGGTTTCCTGCAGACTGTTACTGCTTGATCTGCTGAGCTCATTACGCTAGCGTCTTAGGCAGGGGATTTCCAAAGGATTTGTTAAATGGATATCCTGGCCACGTGTGAAATTTGCTCTCAACACCTGGAGGAGTTTAATCACAGGCAAAAAGCATGGAAATTGGAGGGAAAGTAGGAACTGGCTTCACTCCCCTTTGAGGAGGAGACTGCAGCAAGAATGAATAACTGTGTCATTTTCAGTGCTGAAAATAACGATTGGTTGAAGATGCGTTGTAAAACAATATGTAAAACATTGTTTTATGTATGGAAAGGAGGATTGTTGTGTGTGTGTGTGTGTTTTCTGCACACACACACGAGTAATCTGAGAATCCAACTTCACACAGATGAAGAAGGACACTGGGGTATTATCCTCCACACACACACACACACACACACACACACACACACACACACACACACAATCTCTTACACACACACACACACACACACACAATCTCTTACACACACACACACACACACACACTCACTCATCTCTCCCCCACTTAATCTCTGTCAGTGCACGACAACGTGCATGTGGCTAAACTTTGCACCAGTGAGATTCTGCCGCTTCTGCCCCACTGGCCAATCCGCTCGACACATCAGGCCCTAACTAGCCAATCTCCCCCATCCCACCACTCTCTGCTGGCCAGAGCAGTAGCAGTCCTGGGTCCAGCCCTCTCCTGGCTCCTGTGGCCCCCGCCCCCCCCCCCGGTCGGAACACTTGGATCTCGGCTGCTCACAAAGATGGCGGTGTGGGCAGGCGGGGTCCTGTGTGCAGTTTTTCCTCATTCCACCCCCCCCCCCCCCACATCCTCCTCCACCCCACCCCCACCCCACCCTCGTAGTAAAAAGCTCACAGCAATTTTTATAGTGTCATTAACAATACTGCTCCCAATCAATGCAGCCCACGGGCCTTTCATTTCATCCCTCTGTTTATCCGTTTGCCTAATTATTCCGGAGGGCACGGGCTGCTTTGCATTTGTTTGGATGCATATCATTTGTACAGTCTTGTCAATAGATAAAAAAAATAGTTTTTTGAAGCACAATTTGGCATTCGGCGCTGGACAGTAAAGCCAGAATGGCCGTGTTTGGCCGTAAAGTACAAGTGGAAATATTACCATAAGCTGAGCTGTGAAAGGGATCAGGTACACTTAATGTCTGACTGGGGGTAGAAGCATTAATAGACACCGACGAAGCCTCATCTGTGCACACACACACACACACACACACTCATATAGTACACACACACACACAGACACACACACACTCATATAGTACATACACACACACACACACACAGTCCATTAAGAGTTTTAACTTCTACCAGCGTAAGTGCTCCTGCCCACATCCCTGCAGACCTGTTTCCAGGCTCCTCTGCCTTGCTACGATGCTCAGCCTTGCTGGGAGGCTCTGCTGGAGAGGATGTTCCGTATCCCAGGGCTTTGGATCGTTAGGATCAGTTCATTATCCCAGCAGTGCCCCACCCCCACCCCTTCTTTACCTAACAGTGCGAGGATGTTACAGTACAACACACGCTGACAGCCTTCCATCTCTTCTCCCCGTGAGCGACGGGCCCGCCGCACTGCCGCTGCCAGTGTTTATCTCCACGGCTGTGTGTTCTCGTGCGGCTGTGATTCTGCACGTGTGTGTGTGTGTGTTCTGTGTGTGTGTTCTGTGTGTGTGTGTGAGTGTGTTCTGTGCGTGTGTGTGCCTGCTCCTTGGTTGTGTATGGCGTTACAGTTCCAAAGAGAACAAGCGGTTCATTGTTAGGAGGTGGAGGTAGGGGGGGGTGGGGGCATAAACCTCTTTTGTGTAGCAGTGGGAGATGCAGCAGCCAGCACGTTGGATGGGGCCAAATGAATAGCTGTTCTGAATTAGCCTGTCAGTGCATTCACCAGGGGAGGGACACCCACTGACACCAATGCTGCCCCATCCCTCATTAAGGCAATGGCTCCAAATATAGCTAGTCTCAACTAAGTAAAACCGAATGAGGGAGAGATGGAGAGATGGAGAGAGGAAAACAGAGAGAGAGAGAGAGAGAGGGGGAGAGGGAGATGGAAATGGAGAGATGGGTGAATGAGAGGGGGAGAGTGAGAGAGAAAGATTGAGTGTTTGAGAAAGATGGGGGGAGAGAGAGAGATGGAAAGATAAAACGGAGGGAAAGAAAAATGGGAAGAGATTGTGTGTGTGAGAGAGAGAAAGAGAGAGAGAGTGTGTGTGAGAGAAAGAGAGGGGGATGGAGAGCGATGGAAAGGGAGAGAGATGACTAAAAAGGAAGAGAGATGGTGAGAGAGAGAAGAGTAGATCTGGTGTCAAGCTAGGTTGAGAAGTTTGCTCCTTAGATCATATTGAAGTAGTCAGCTGGTGTGACAACATGCAGTCTAGGCTCATCGCCTTGTCTCGTGTCTCTGCAGCAGCCGAATGTTATTCGGCCAGAGTGTATTTGTCTAATTAACGTCACTCTTCCCGTTGGGTAAACATGTTTAAAGCAGCCTTGTCGGCACTCACAGAACAGGACACACACACACATATGACTGTACATTCTCACAGAGAGACATTTACATTTTAATTAATTCTACTGATGCTGACAGATATTGTATTGCTGGCTCTAATACACATAACTGCCAGGTGACCTGACTGTGTGTGTGTGTGTGTTGTGTGTGTGAGGTGTGACACCCCAGACTGTGTCTTGCTAAATGGGATTCTCTCAGCAAGTCATATCTGCCTCTTGCTCAGCCAACTGCAACGCTGCAGATGGCGGTTTGATGTTGACATCTGACGTACCTCTCTGTCCAACATAACAGAAAGAACACTTTTCTGCACAAATGAGCCCTGCCTGTGTGTGCCTCTCTCCCTGTGTGTGCCTCTCTCCCTGTGTGTGCCTCTCTCCCTGTGTGTGCCTCTCTCCCTGTGTGTGCCTCTCTCCCTGTGTGTGCCTCTCTCCCTGTGTGTGCCTCTCTCCCTGTGTGTGCCTCTCTCCCTGTGTGTGCCTCTCTCCCTGTGTGTGCCTCTCTCCCTGTGTGTGCCTCTCTCCCTGTGTGTGCCTCTCTCCCTGTGTGTGCCTCTCTCCCTGTGTGTGCCTCTCTCCCTGTGTGTGCCTCTCTCCCTGTGTCCCTGTGTGTGCCTCTCTCCCTGTGTGTGCCTCTCTCCCTGTGTCCCTGTGTGTGCCTCTCTCCCTGTGTGTGCCTCTCTCCCTGTGTGTGCCTCTCTCCCTGTGTGTGCCTCTCTCCCTGTGTCCCTGTGTGTGCCTCTCTCCCTGTGTGTGCCTCTCTCCCTGTGTCCCTGTGTGTGCCTCTCTCCCTGTGTGTGCCTCTCTCCCTGTGTCTCTGTGTGTGCCTCTCTCCCTGTGTCTCTGTGTGTGCCTCTCTCCCTGTGTCCCTGTGTGTGCCTCTCTCCCTGTGTGTGCCTCTCTCCCTGTGTGTGCCTCTCTCCCTGTGTGTGCCTCTCTCCCTGTGTCCCTGTGTGTGCCTCTCTCCCTGTGTCCCTGTGTGTGCCTCTCTCCCTGTGTGTGCCTCTCTCCCTGTGTCCCTGTGTGTGCCTCTCTCCCTGTGTGTGCCTCTCTCCCTGTGTGTGCCTCTCTCCCTGTGTCCCTGTGTGTGCCTCTCTCCCTGTGTGTGCCTCTCTCCCTGTGTGTGCCTCTCTCCCTGTGTGTGCCTCTCTCCCTGTGTCCCTGTGTGTGCCTCTCTCCCTGTGTGTGCCTCTCTCCCTGTGTCCCTGTGTGTGCCTCTCTCCCTGTGTGTGCCTCTCTCCCTGTGTGTGCCTCTCTCCCTGTGTCCCTGTGTGTGCCTCTCTCCCTGTGTGTGCCTCTCTCCCTGTGTGTGCCTCTCTCCCTGTGTGTGCCTCTCTCCCTGTGTCCCTGTGTGTGCCTCTCTCCCTGTGTGTGCCTCTCTCCCTGTGTGTGCCTCTCTCCCTGTGTCCCTGTGTGTGCCTCTCTCCCTGTGTGTGCCTCTCTCCCTGTGTGTGCCTCTCTCCCTGTGTCCCTGTGTGTGCCTCTCTCCCTGTGTGTGCCTCTCTCCCTGTGTGTGCCTCTCTCCCTGTGTGTGCCTCTCTCCCTGTGTCCCCGTGGTGCGCACGTTCCCTAGTTCCCCATGAAGGGGTTTGCTTTTTGTATCCCCATCGACACCAAGTAAAATCAGTACATGAAAAAACGGATCATCGAAGTTGTAGATTGCTATCTTAAAAAAAAGAACCTTGCACCTCTTGGTTAACCAGCATAAATACATACAAAAGTCTAGGTTCTCTTTTAGGGGTTGCTAATCCTCCATTTTGGTATCTGATTCAATTGATTGACAATGTGTGACTAACAACCAATCACAGGCTCCTGATTGGGTGTGCTTTGCCTTCGGCAAGGGCACAACCTTTGTTCTCACATATATCTTCTTCTTCTTATTATTATTTTCCCACCCCTAAAACTCAGTCAATATGTGGCCTACATAGACAACCTAGGTGTCAAAAGTTTCGTCTTGGTCTCGATTGCGTTACTTCTATTGGGATTTACGTTCCGTTGCACGGTTTAGGCTGAGCTTAAGTTTTTGTGGCGAAAAGTGTCTTCTGTCAACGAAGGGTAGCAGTGCTAGCCTACGTCACTACGTCAGCACACGTTAGCAACGACGCATGGATACAACGTGATAGAGACGTTCTAGCACGCAAATTGGAGCTTGGATTATGAGTGAAAAATGCCAACCCCCAAAATTACCAACCATTGGGTTTTGTTGAGAAAGCAATTTCGAGTGGAACTGCCATCTCGGATTTTTTATTTAGGTTGTGAAAGTCTTTGTAATTTGAGCGAGTGCGGGTCGCCCGTGAGACTGCCTAGGCGGCAGCCATGCAAGCGTCATAGTAGTTTAGTATTTTCGTATTTTTATAGTTCGGTCAATTCTACACCACAAAACAGAAGGAGGGCAATGTTATGACGATATGACTATTGTGAAGACAGCCAGATGGTGAGATTTTAATGTAGGTTGCTGTAAAAACTTTGATTGGTTTGCTACGTGAGAGCCCAGTCAGCCTCCGTTGACGATTGCGTCAGCTGTTGTCGATCTTTGATGAGTATTTTCTTAATTTCGTACCAGGGTCAATTCTACATCAAAAATCAGAAGGAGGGCAGTGTTATAAAGATATGGCGATTGCGAAGACAGCCAGCGCGTCAGCATATTTTTGTGATTTGTGTAAAACTTGGAATTTGAGTGACACCACGGCTTGTTTTGACGTTAGCCTCAGTCAGACTCGGCTCACCCACTGGCAGTGTGTAGTACTGTCTTCAATGCCACAGCTAAACTTTATGTCAAAAGAAACGTTCTCATTTCCGGCGCTTTCAAACAATCAGTGAAATGTGGAGCAACAGCAGCTAGCTTGCCTCTAGCAAACTTATTTTGAATTAGCCATTTCCCCCTACATTAATGTCAAACTTATTTACGTTTTGGGGGGCATATTTTCAGTTAGCAGACGGTACTGTTTGAATCGCGATTCCATACTGCCAGTGACAACGTTGTTACAGTAGCTTGTTTCAAAGGGGGTTCTTAATGAAATATGCAATATGAGTAGGCTAAATGCTTGAAAATATCACTAGAAGGGAAAAACTTACAACCGACGCAAGCAAGCACACCCTACAATTTCCCCAGAAATTGTACCCTCTCTAGTTCTCCTATGCTCTCCTTGATTGGACCAGAGCCAGACCAGGAGCCCGCCCTACTCTGCTCAGGTCACTAATGGATGTTGTTGTTGTTTTCTGCAGGGTGTAGTCCTCTGTCTGTCCTGGAACTGAGGGCCTTGAGAGACCAGCGACCTCTCTCTCCCATCACCGTCCCTCGCCACACCCAGCCCAGCGACGCCGCGCCTAGCAACCCCGCGCCTAGCAACCCCGCGCCTAGCAACGCCACGCCGAGCAACGCCGCCATGGAACACCGGATCGTCGATAGGACACAGCCTGAGGAATAACGAGGGGCGAGTGCAGATGATGTCATCGCCGTCGTCCGCTCCCCGGCCCGAGTGAACCCGATGGGGAGTCGACCCCAGCCACGCCCACACCCTCCGATCGCCGCCGCCGCTCATCCCGGACCGCCCCCCTCGCCGTGCGCTGGATCTAAGGAGGAGCCCCGCCGTTAGCGTGTTAGCGCCTAGCCGGAGCACGCCAGCGTGCGTCTGCTGCGCGCGTCCTTTTTTAGGGGGGGGAGAGATCGTGTGAGTGTGTGTGTGTGCGTGCGCGCGTGCCTGTGTGTGTGTGTGTGTGTCTCGAGCGTGCGCTGGTGTGGCGTAGAAGCAGGACCCAGGAGCTGCTTAGGAGGCCGAGGGGAGGAGTCAGGATGGCCCAGTGCGGGCCTGGGGGTCGGGGTGCGTGCGAGTCGTCCGCCTGGAGGAGGGCTACGGGGGTGCGGAGGGGTGGAGGTCTGCTTCGAGGGGGTCCGGACGGCCTGGTCCGGGTCCTGTGGTTACTCAGCCTGGCCCCGCAGCTCCTCCAGCCCTCCGCCGCCCAGAAACTGGACGAGTCGGACCCGGTGGTCACCACCGTGTACGGGAAGCTGCGCGGCGTCAAGAAGGAGCTCAACAACGAGATCCTGGGCCCCGTGGTCCAGTTCCTGGGCGTACCGTACGCGGCCCCGCCCACCGGCGAGAGGCGCTTCCAGCCCCCCGAGCCGCCCATCTCGTGGCCGGAGGTGCGCAACGCCACGCAGTTCGCCCCCGTCTGCCCCCAGACCATCGTGGAGGGCCGCCTGCCGGACGTGATGCTGCCCGTCTGGTTCACCAACAGCCTGGAGGTGGTGTCCTCCTACGTCCAGGACCAGAGCGAAGACTGCCTCTTCCTCAACATCTATGTCCCCACTGAGGATGGTGAGTTCCCCCCCCCCCCCCCCCCCCCATCAGGGCTGTCGGGGAGTGCGAAACCAACAACCCCCCCCCCCCCCTTCCCTCTGTCCTGATAGATAGAGATGTACTACCATGTCCTGTCCTGTCTATCTGTGGGATGGAGAGCATGACCTGTGCATGTTCTTGTGCATGACACATACATGTTACGGTTACGTGTGGGTGGGCGTGTGTGTTTCGAGAGAGCGGGAGTGTGTGACTGATCTCCATTCTACTCTTGCCACAGCATGTTCCTTCAGGTGACCCCCCCCCCCCTCCTCCTCCCCCCCCCCCCCCCCCCCCCCTCCCCCCAGACAGATCGCTAGAGGCTCATCACCTGTCCATTGTGTCCAGGCACAATGAATAGAACTCATCACGTTGAAGGCTGATGTAGATAAGGACCATTGACCGGTTTGTCTGTCTGACTGATCAACCGATTGATAAACACTGAAGTGAGGCAATGAAAGTATATGTGTGCGTGTGCGTGTGTGTATGTGCATGCATGGATGTGGGTGTATGCATAAACGTGTGGGTGCGCGCGTGTGAGTGAGTGTGTCTCTCTCTCCAGTGTGTGTGTGTGTGTGTGTGACCCCCTCCCACCCCCAGTCAGGCCAGACAGAGCTATATGCATGCTCCTGATGTGTGTGACGGAGCTCCATGTTATTCTTTAGTCTTCTATTCATTTCACAGTCAAGAGAATATCCAAGGAATGTGCCAGAAAACCCGGCAAGAAAATATGTAGACAAGGAGGTATGTATGACCTGTTTCACTGAGAACACGGCTAAGGAGGAAGTGGTGTGGCCTCCAGCTCCACACCCCCCCTCCCCATGCCCCTCGGTGAGTAGCCTGTCTGATTGGCTGCCAGGGCTATCTCGGATGCCTGTGATTGGCTGTCAGGGCCCATGTCGGACGCAGTGATTGGCTCCCGGGGCTGTTGGATGCCGTGATTGGCTGCCGGGGCTGTGTTGGACGCAGCGATTGGCTGTCGGGGGCCGGGGTCGTAGGTGAGGGTGTGCGCTGTAATGGTTGGCGCGTGTGAGGGGTTTAACAGCGATGGTGGTGGCGTGGCAGGGGAGGCAGGTTGAACCTCATGGCCTAATCTCTATTAAAAGGGAGAGGATCGGTGTTCCATTGGCTTGCTCTGGCTGTATCGATCACAGCTTCATCAAGATAATGTCCTCGCTGAGCTCCCTCCGTCCCTCCATCCTGCTCTACACTCTCCATCTCTTTCTTTCTGTCGCTCTCTCTCTCTCTCTCTCGCTCTTTCTCACTCCCACTTTCATCCAATCTGTCTTAACCCCCCCCCCCCCCCCTCCTCTCCATTGTCTATTGTCACTCCCTCTCTCCCACTTCATATCTCTCTCTCTCTCTCTCTCTCTCTCTCTCCCCCTCTCTCTCTCTCCTCACCCCCCCCCCCCCCACCTCCTTGGCAGAGCAGTAGTGTATTGTACCGAGGGCTTGTGGTGACAGTGTCCTTGATGTGGCCGGGGGTGTTAATGCAGCCATGCTGGCAGCACGCAGGAGGATCGCTCATTAAACATCCCACACCACCTCCTTCCCTCCTGCCTTCTTTTCTTTCTGTGCCTCGACGAAAACTCGCCATGTCGCGACCCCCCGCGCCCCCCCTGCGCCGCCCCTGCGCCGCCCCTGCGCCGCCCCCGCGCCCCCCCTGCGCCGCCCCTGCGCCGCCCCTGCGCCGCCCCCGCGCCCCCCCTGCGCCGCCCCTGCGCCCCCCTGCGCCGCCCCCGCGCCCCCCCTGCGCCGCCCCTGCGCCGCCCCGCCTGTCTCTACCTGTTTTCCTCCCTCCTCGCCCTCCTCTCTTCCCGTTCCCTCGCTCCCTCTCTTCTCCCTCCTGCTTGTTCTTCATTCTTTCGGCTTCGCCCCAGTTTTGTAGTTGTTGAAGTGGGTTCCTGTGGGAGGTTCTGGGCCACACACACATCCATTGCCGCCCCCCCCCCCCCCTCTCCCGCTCCCCCTCCCGCTCCCCCTCCGCACACACAGGCAAGGCAAGAATAGATTTTTACAGCTCCACTAAGTTTTCAGCCTCAGACCTATTTAGTTAACCTCCCTGGAGAGTGAGAGACTCTGCACAACAACAGATAAAGTTCTGTTGGCCTTCTGTCTTACTGACCTGGGGTACTGTGTGTCTTCTCTGGGTTCTGTCAGACTGACCATGGTTCTATTTGACTGGCTGCAGGCTGGTCTGCAAATACCTCTATATAGCTGGGTGGGTACTCTAGATAGATATGTGGGTGGGTGTGCGTAGACATGTATTGTATTGGGCAGTTGTTGCAAGTTTACAGTATTATGAAAATGCTTTTAGTTTTGTCGTTGTGTGTGTGTGTGTGTTTACGGGACACAGGATTTTACACAACAAAACCTGAGTAAATTGACTCCCTCAGCAATTGGAAATACAATCACCTGTACTTTGTGCTGAGTGCCTTCGATTGTTGCAGTTCCCTCAGGTGGGCTGAGAGGTTTGATATTCAAGGTGCGGAAGAAGAGAAAATCAAGTGGTGAGTGGGGGAATTAGAGGTCTGTGAAGAGAGCTGAGAGAGAGAGAGATAGAGAGTAGTAGAAAGAGAGAGAGAGGTGAGAGAGGGGCAGCCTACAGTTGGCAGAGAGAAAGGAAGAGAGAGAGGGACAAGTAGAAAGAGAGCTAAGAAAGAGAGACGGCGAGGGAGAGAGACACAGAGGGAGAGGGAGAGGGAGAGGAACTCTGGGCCTCTATTCCAGGACGATGGTGTCATTATTCTCATTGTGTTGTGTGTTGAAGCCACATGCCCTTCGTTAGCTGCCAGGGAGTGTGCAGTAATAAGTATGCTAGTTGCTTGGAGCTGACTTTAATAGGCGAGGCATCAGTCTGCAATTTAGCTGCAATGGCCACCATCTAACTCTCTCTCTCTCTCTCTCTCTCGCTCTCTCTCTCGCGCTCTCGCGCTCTCTCGCTCTCTCGCTCTCTCTCTCTCTCTCTCTCTCTCTCTCTCTCTCTCTGTGTGTGTCTCTCTCCGCTCTCTCTCCTCTCTCTCTCTCTCTCTCTCTCTCTCTCTCTCTCTCTGTGATTTCAATTGTGCCGAGACGACAATCTTAGAGAATGAGCCTAACCTTGCTTTGGAGGCTCGATGCTCCCCTTATCCCCCCCCCCTCCCTGCAAAGGTTTCCTGCCTGAAAATGTTGAGTACACTGTATGGTATTTTATGTTACAGGAGAATAAGGGATGGCTGAACACAACGCATTGTTGTAATGCTAAAAGCTTTCTCCCCAGAGATACAATAGCAATCCAAGGTGACAGTACTGATAGCTTCTTTTAAATATTCATGGGGAGCCGCATTACAATAAATAAATTAGTGTCTTATTTTTCCGAACGCTTTCTTAAAGGACATTGGAAGTGTCACCAACAGGCTATGCTCCGCTCAAATTATACGCCGCTGCTTGCTATTGGAAGAGAAAACATTACGAATATGAAGCACAGCATAATATTGCCCTTTCTGTACCATTCATTTTTCAGAAAATATCGTTGTTGCAGTGGGTGAAATTCATGGCAAGCTCTCATGCATATTTAAGACACGGCATTTGAAACAACATAGATATTGCTCTGAAAAGTAACAGCTTTTTTTTCTGCTCCCAACCGTGGTTTCAATTTCAGAGTCTCAGACATTATTTATGGCACCTTTCCAAAATGTCCTTATACTATGTAATGCATGAGGCCATTTGCCTCAACGATGATTGAGAACAAGCAGTAAGCTAACACAAGGCAATAATAGACCAGTGAGAAGGGAGTGAAATGTTCTCACACAATTCACTGCTTGCAGCACAGAACAGCATTTTTGCTGTTCTTCTGAGGCCTGAAAATATAGCTGTGGTGTTAATAAACATTTGCATGTCACACACACACGCGCATCCGTGCGCACACACACACATGCACGTGTGCATAGACACACACACACACACACACACACACACACACACACACACACTCAGTCACTTATGAACACATTATCGACATTGAACCACATAACCCAGAGCACACACAATAGAAAACAACGCTCTTTAAAAAACATTTCAAACAAACCCAGACTTGATTTCAGCTGTGGCCTGTCAAGTGTGGACATTTCCAGGCAGCTCTTTAAGGAAACACAGGCCTGAAGGGGCCATGGTGCAGAACCGGAGAGATTTGAAGAGAAAGAGAGAGGGGGAAAGGAACAGAGACGGAATGAAAGCGAGGGAGAGAAGCAAAGAGCGAGAGAAAGGAAGAGAGAGGAAAAGAAAGGGAGAGACAAATAGAGGGAAGGAGAACGAGAGCAGCCATGGGTTGATATAATGTTCGGACCGGCTTGGAGCCTGACAGCGGTGATAAATTCTACAGAGCCGATTCACTGCAGTCCAGCAGCAGTTAAAGGGCCAGTCCGCTCGTTTAGTCCCGCTGGCTGTCTCCTTCTATGACCCTGGATGTAACTACAGCTACACTCAGTGTAAAAACCCAGAGCAGTGGTTCTCAACCCTGGTCCTCAGGGAATCCCTGTCCTGCATGTTTTAGATGTTACCCTGCTCCAACACACCTGATTCAAATGCATGTTCGTTAGCAGGCTTCTCCAGAGCTAGATAACGAGCCTTTCATTTGAATCAGGTGTGTTGGAGCAGGGTAACATCTAAAACATGCAGGACAGGGATTCCCTGAGGACCAGGGTTGAGAACCACTGACCCAGAGCACGGCCGGATCATTCCCTCTGGCCACACAACAACGACATTCCCAAGTAACAGAACCAGAATACCACTTTTTGTTAGAAACTGTAGATGAAGCTTCACCGAAAGTACTAATCTGCCATTACAACTGATAGTCTCTTTCTTTTGCTTCTCCCACCATTCTTCTGCTTACTATTTCATTTATTTCTTTAAAAAAAAGGATTATTAAGGCCTGCTTCTTTTCTTTTTAATTTCAGTCTGTTGAAAGCTAATCCAAAAAGACGCGATTAAATGATGCAATTAACTGCGACTGCGCAGCAAGTGTTCCGGAACTGGAAGTAAAATCTTGATTTATCCACTTAGAAAATGATGAACAGGATTACTTTTGCAATAATGTACATCTGGGTTGAGGATTGAGGGTGGATGAGATCATGTGATTTGATATGCTCATTTGATTTATACATTAGTAAAAACGCACTTTAATTGCCCAAAACGCTAGTAAAGAACTACAGTACCCACAATCTTGAAGCGGGATCCAATCAGATCAGTGCTTATCATGAGAGACCTCCCGCTACCATGATTTGGGAACCTACTAATGTTCCTGATCTGTTCTTCAAAAAAAACCTTTTGGATTATCTGTAACGAGCATCACCATGAGCTATTGATATCCCCTGTTTTGTTTGAATGCCAGGAGCAACTGCCATACCCTGCCACACGCACACGCCACTCCTGGTTACTCTCTGCTTAATGTCCTCCTGTCTCTTCCTGTGTAAATGACCTAGTCTGACCTTGTGAGACGCAGCCCCATCACCCACATGCTAACAGCTATGGTAGCGATGCTAACACCTGTGATGATATCAGCCTGTTAAAGGTTTACCGTAGGTAATCCCATCCAGTTTCTTTAAGGTGCGTTGTTGTGTAAGAAACTTCACAAGAAAAGTGACGTTGGTATTCTCTGGAGTGTCTTCTAAGCATGGCTGTGTGTGTGTGTGTGTGTGTGTGTGTGGGTGTGTGCGCGCGTGTGTTTATGAAATCTGCCTCAGTTGTGCCATGAGCAAGCTGTGTGTGCATATTTGGCTCGATACCGTCCATTTAATCTAAGTAAGGATTCACATTACCATAACAAACCCAGAAACATCAAGCAGATTTTTACTCCCTGACTTCCGACCGCTTACCCATTCTTGTGATGATGCAGAGTTGAATTTTGGTTTTCGTCGACTGCCAAGTCACTTTAATTAGGGTTTTATGCTAAATTGGGTAGCGTCAGGGTGAGCTAGGCTGTGTGGCGTGCGCTTGGACCGTGTCCCAGCATCATGCACACTGCTGCATTCTCCCCATAAAGTAAGTGACAACTATTAAACATGGAGGGAAAGGGGGGTGGGCGGGAGAAAAAGAGAGAGATGGAATGAGGTAGAGAGAGGAGTGGGAGAGGGAGGGATGGAGAGGGAGAGGGAGAGAGAGAGGGAGATGGAGGGAGAAGAAATGAGAGAGAGTGACAGAGGGAGAGGGAAAGAGAGAGAGAGAGATCGAGGGTCAGAGAGAAGTGGCGTGGTGAATCGGAGAGACAAGCTGTTGCAGATGGCAAGCGTACAGGACAGGGGATCGGTGTAAACGCCGGGATCACCTTGAGGTGACAGTGAGAGAGAGGGACATGACGGAACATGGCAGGACGGAGCAAGCCTCAGTGGGTGCTCACTGCAGGCTCCACGCCCCCATACCTGCTCTCACGACACAACAACACGACCGTACACAAGACACATCAGAGTCAAAGTCAAATAGCGGCGAATAAAGGTCGAAAGAAAAGTTAGCAAAAACTGAGATGAGAAGTGAGATGGTCGAGGTTGAAATGACGCTTGGACCGTCTGCCCATTGGACTAGTCTCGTTCCCAAGCCTCCTTTTCTCCACAATCCTCCTCTTCTTACTTTGCTGCTTGGTAGACAGAACCGCAGGGAGGAGATGGTGTCTTAACCGTGGCCCTGTGTTTCCCAGCGGCTTCGCTGGCGTCCGTTTCCCATATCTAAACACAGGCACAGGAAGGGTCACAGCCCCCCTCTCGTTAGCGTAGAGACACTCATTTGTAATATTTATGTCCCCGCTAACAAATATGTGGAAATGACAGAGAGACTTATCGCTGAGATAAGGAGTAATAAGATGTAATTTGCCCGTGCCGTAGTCCGTAAATCATTTAGCGCTGGAGAGGCTGGCTCTGTTGCCCGGACCAAGGTGTTCCTGGCTGGAAGGTGTCATTAATAAATGTTTAAGCCCCACGTGCTTGTCCCGGAGACTCAAATGGATTTCACTGTTGGATCTACGGGGATTTGTGACATTAAACACCCTCGTCCTCATTTATACTAACCTTGCTATTTATATAAGGTACGCGTGTGTTTGTGGTAAAGGAAGCCTTCGATGCATTAGAGATGGGTCAATGCATTCTGGACCAGGATTGGCTCCGTGGCTCCCAGTATCGTCTTCAGACTTTGTATTATTGGACTGTTTAGTCATTAGTTTCCCCCCCCCCTCTGCAGAAGTGGGTCTGACTGGAATTTAAAGCCTCTGCCAGTCACCGAGGTAGAAGTTCCCTTGCCCTCACACCCCCCCCCCCCCCCTCTCACACACACACACACACACACAGATACACACACCTCAGCATGGCCAGATACAGCCAACCACAGCAAAATCGATGTGGTTTCTTTGTGTGTGCTGTCAGCACTGCAGTAGCAATAGACACCTCAGAGTCTCCAATTAGGCGGCAGCCGTCAATAACTCATCACTCCCGTCATTAAGCATATTGGCAGACAGGAAATGAGCCGCACTCAGGGGTCCGCCGCTCGGTCTTGTTGGTTCACTGACTCGTCACATCCTCCGCGCGCCCCGGCCTCCTGTTCCTTTCTTCGCCCATCACGTGTCGTTAAAGCCAGGGCCATTTTCATTTCTGAGACGAGGTAATGCGTTCACGGAGGTGGAAGTGTTACATGTATTCAGCAGAGTGTGAGTGTGAGTGTGTGAGTGTGTGTGTGTGTGTGTGCGCAGGCCGATGCTGTGTTGTCTGTGCTTGGCTGGAGGTGGTTTGATGGGTAAACGCAGAGTTGATGGATCGTGGAGGGAGGAGGAGGGAAGTACATTAAGGGAGCGTCAGTAAACACACTGCAAGGTTGGAGATCAGAGGCAGGCTGGGGGACAGACAGACAGGCAGGCTGGGGGACAGACAGATAGACAGGCAGGCTGGGGGACAGACAGGACAGGCATGGGGGACAGCACAGATAGACAGGCAGGCTGGGGACAGACAGACAGACAGGCAGGCAGGGACACACAGATAGACAGGCAGGCTGGGGGACAGGCAGACAGACAGACAGACAGGCAGGCAGGGACACACACAGATAGACAGGCAGGCTGGGGGACAGACAGACAGGCAGGCAGGCTAGGGGAAGACTGAGGAACAGACAGACAGACATCCAAGGAAGCAGCAAGCATAAGGACTTCTTGAATTTAGGGATCAGTAATGTAAAGATACAGAAAGAGAAAAATAGAGACAGACAAATAGCAGACAGAAGGAGTACTGTGTATAGTGCCAGCTGCAGATGGAGGTAACTTGTGATTCCCAATTAGATGAAACGACAGCCACAATATGACATGTCATTCCAACACAATTTAAACAGTCGCCTCAACACGGCACCAAATGCTTGATTCCTGCGCTGCTCTGTGAAGGGGTTAGATCTCGGTATCTCTAAGTTAGGATCTGCCCACACACAGCCTCAACCCAGAGCAGGGATACACTGCTTTGTCTCTTTCATGTCTGTGGTGTTTCACTGTGGCAGCCGCATCACACCCAGTTAGATAGACTGTGTCTCTACGCCAGAAGATCTAACACCCCAGGAACTTAATACTAGACACCAATACTTCTATAAATCTGACTTTGTTAGTGTATAGAAAGAGAGGCCAAAGGATACACTCATTAAAAACGAGATGGTAGAATGTGTCATAACGTGTAGAAGTTCATCTAAGGGAATTATTCATGGTTCAGTGCATTATGCAACGCCACACATTGCTATTGCAAATGATTACATTACTCTCATGTGCAACTACATACGTTTACTGTATGTCCTCTTTCTCTGGACGATAGTCTACTGTGTTTGGGTGTGGTGGTTTGTCGTAGATTTGGGGTCTGGTAGCTCCAGTCCATCCATAGCTGAGTCCCCTCGTCCTGAATCTCTCAGGCCAGCGTGCTGTCGACAGACTGGAGGGGAATAGCCTTTACGCCTGCTGGCTCTGATGCACTTAACAGACCCGATGGAGTACTGTCTGGGTGGAGGTGCTTAGCTGAGTCATGGCATACAGGTTCTAATCCCCCCCCTCCTCCTCCCCCCCACCTCTTCTCCCTCCCCTCTCCGTCCCACTCAAAACCACTCGACGCCTCTTCGCTCGCATTCACAGCAGGAGATGGCGGAATCGAGGTTGAATGGTCGCTGGTCAGTGGCTGGGTTCCTCCGACGTTGCCGTTTTCTGCCCGGTAACAAGACCCACCCCCCTAAGGTCTGTCAGACCATGTGACAGGAAGCTGACGCCACATCAGAGATGATGAGACAAGAGCTGGCGCCCGCTCCTGTCATCCGGGGAACTACCGCATGGCTCGACCCGGTAACCCCAATATGTGCCATGCACGTTGGGTTGAATACCTGACTGACCATACACACAAACACACACACACTCATTTTTCAGGAGGTATTCCAGGTGGGTTTTATGAGTAGATAATATAAAACGCATTGCTACACTCTAATAGCTTGTAGCATCCCAGCCCTTAAAACTATCACAGATACTTATGGAGACACCTTATTAACCCGGGTCCTGGCATTTAGGGAAACTCGGATGGAAAGCTTTTCTTGGCTCATACCCATAGATACTAGTATGGACGCACACACACACACACACACACACACACACACACACACCGCCAACCCCTTTCAAGTCCCAAAATCCAGCCTTTCCAATGCTGCATCCCAATCCAATGCGTTTAAAGAGACCTGATTGTGCCATGATGTCGTCCTATTGGCTGGATTGAACAAGAGAATCACATCCAACCAGTCAGCGACCCTGAGCTGACTGGACAAGTGTGACCGTCCTTTCAGATGGGCGCTCTCCTGGTCTTGCCTGTTTAAAGGTCCTCCCCGTCCCAGGGTTCATTGTATTCCCAGGTCTTTGTTGGGGGTTGTATGCGAGGAAGTTAGCCTGAGACCAACAGACCTCTCTGTCGTTCTGGTTTCAGGTTGATTTGCCAGGAAGAGTACAAGGATGGGAACATTGGAAATCTTGGTCTCGCTCCTCTCCACAGTTTCCTAGCGGTCCTATAGGATCTTATAAAACAAATGAAAAACATGAATTATAATCCTACTTGAGCTCATTTTGAACATAATGTAATTAATAACCTTACAAACTCAAACTCAAAAGTCCATACAAATTGCACACATCAGCGTATGACAAAGACTGACTAGTTTCTTCCTGATCGAGGGTCTGGTGAACCAACCAAAGCTCACAATTAATATGCCAGACGACTTTAGTGCTTCCACAGCCTTTTATTATCATATTTTGCAGCAAGGGAACAGTCTATATATAGTCCCTTATGCCAGAGCAACTCGCCCCTTCCTAAATTCTAATTGCGTGTTCAGAAATGTTCTTTGTAAAAAGGACTCGCTGTGTAACTGTTTCCTCAGCTGCCTGAAGTGATATCTTCCCACTTTACATTCAAGGTGTTTGATGAGCTCGCTGGGTTTAGCTCGTTCGTGACACCTGTCGCAGCACTCCGAGTCCTCGTGATGGCTCAATAAAGAGGGGCGGAGGAGGGCATATACATGGAGAGGAAACAGAGGGACGTGGAGAAAACATCTCAAATACTGTTTACCAAACGTGTATCAAAGTGAATGTGCACCTGGCTGACACCTTGGCATCCTGATTTCAAAAGGAATCGAAAAGATTGTCAGGCGTATAAAGAACAAGAGGCGGGGATGGGGGGGGATGTTGAACTGACATTACTCCTATCTTGTGACGAAGCTCATAAGCTCCCAGAATTGACTGTTGCCCGCTGGTCGGCCTTGAAAACTTTCAATTGCTCGATGTGTACAGTACATTCTTCTTAGCCGAGTTCCCCCACCTCAGCCAGGCCACCTGTGTGGGGCTGTCTGCTCCTCACCCCCCAGTCATCCATCAGGCCCGCATCTCCGGCCCTCGCTGAGGACAATCTGTTTGGATCGTACTGCAACAGGCTCCTGGTCGCTCTGCCGAGGGCAAAACCAGAGCCACGCCCTTTCCAGAACCTTCTGCCGTACTTCTCGAGTCTCTCTCTCTCTCTCTCTCTCTCTCTGTCTCTGTCTCTGTCTCTGTCTCTCTCTCTGTCTCTCTCTCTCTCTCTCTCTCTCTCTCTCGTCTCTGTCTCTCTCTCTCTCTCTCTCTCTCTCTCTCTCTCTCTCTCTCTCCGTCTCTCTCTCTTCCCTTAGCCCTCCCAAGCCTAATGGCGATTTGACAGACTTGATTGTGGACAGGCAGTGGCCTCAAAACGTTTAGACGAAATATGTTTTTGACACAATATTGGGAGGGCTGATAAATCATGTGTCTCTGCGTAATTATACCGGGCCAGGGGATCGGAGAGGCGGGGATGAAGGGAGGATGACAGAAGGAGTGATTAATGAGAGAGCAGACCTTTTGAAGGACAGGCTGCCAGCAGGAGAGATGGGAGGGTGTGGAGAGACAGAGAGAGAGAGGGAGAGATACTGAGACAGACAGAGAGAGAGAGAGAGAGACGGCGAGTTACTCCGTTTTTGGTGTTGAGCCGATGGCTTTAGTTTAGTTGGTGTTTAATAGAGAACTGTGTTCAACACACACTAGTGTAACTGTACTCACTTTTCTATCCAGTCACTGCATGACTAGACTGAAGGCTCGCATAAACTCAAAATACTCAACCACACGTGGACACACACACACACACACACACGGCCCTCCGGGTACTCCCGCCAGATGTCAAATCTCTGTAGCGACCACCGCAGTGAGAACCTTCTCAGTCATGGAGGGGTGGAAGCTGGGCAGGGCATGGGGGGGAGGGGGGGGGGGGGCGTGGGGGTCATGTGATCATGGGGAACCTGGAAGCCTGATCTGCTGGATGGAAGTCTGGGGGCTCGGGGGAAACGAAGTGATGCAAGGAGCCTATGTATGGTACTTAAGGCTTGAGAGGAGAATAAAGGGAGATTGATGTTGTGATGGATACTGGTTGACTCCTGACCTTTTCCCTTCTGCGTCTCCGAGCTGCGAGCGCCGTCATCAGATGGCGGGGGGAATTTGCAAAGCTATTACCTCAGCGTCTTTCTAAATCACACACCCTCGCCATGGAGACGGCTCCCATAATACCTGCCATTTACGGGCCAAATTATCTCTTATATTCCTGCTTTCATCTTTAGTTGGTTTCATCCTGGCCCCACCTGGAGGGGGGTTGGGGGGGGGGGGGCGAGGAGGGAAGGAGGGAAAGGAAGAGGGGGAGGAAGAGGGGGAGGATGAGGAGGGAGAAGAGAGAGAGGAGGGATTAGACGGTGAGGAGGAGGAGGTGAGGTCGAGGAGGGAGTGAAGTGGAAATACATTTCCCATAATGCAGCCCTGGGCACTCTATTTCCCTTATCCATTTCAGATATTTCTCTGCGGCAGGCATTCCAGGTTAAATATCCGCTCTCTTTTAGGGGGGGGGGGGGGGTGAAGATTTTTTTACCTTGCTCTTCCTTTTGAGTGACAATTTATCAGTTGGTGGAGATTTCCACCCCTGAAGATTGATGTCTTCTCTGTGAGGAATGTTAAAAGCCTCCCTCGTTCTCCAACCAGGGAAGCTCCATCATATTGTTTGTGATCGGCGGGCGGAAATGACCGAGTCCTCAACAGCTGTGCATTCAGAGAAACTGTAATTTGCGTGATGAAAGAGGCATAATTGAATTCAGTGATGTTGGAGGCCGCATTATTCTAAACCCTGGTGCGCCCGCTCGTTCGCGAGGAATTTCAAAAGGCCTTTCCCTAAAAATAAATCAAACAGAAGGAATATTAATTAAATTAGAAAGTCTGACTGTTATTTCTGAGGAGGATTGATCTCTTTCTTATGCTAATGGTGCGTGTTTTTGTTTGCGCGCTGGTGCTAATCTCTGTAAGCTCCTGCCCCGTTTGTATGCCCCATCTCACAACAGCACGCTGTCACCAAGGCCAAATTTGAGTGACATCACTGTACCCATGATGCCAGGTGTTTATAAAAAGAAACATGGAATTAATGAGCTCTGTAGTACTCGTATGCAACGAACTCCAGTCTGTCAGCAGTAATGAGATAGTTTGGCTATCCACAGGTGGGAAATGGCTATTGCACGCCTTTAGCTTTACCCTCATCGCCTCTAGTTAGCTTTACCCCCCCCCACACACACACCCCCCTGCGCCTGGTAACAACTGATTAATTATCCTAAGTGTTGCATATGTAAGGTCACAATCGTCCATTTGACACCATGTCGTCAGTTGCTTGGATCTATCAAGTTCAGTGCCCGATGCGTCTCATTATAGGTTGTTGGCATTCTTCAGCGGCAGGTTGCCGTTGCTAGGTCCTAGTTGTTAGGTGCTCATCGCTAAGCCCCTGTCGCTAGGTTCAGACACTTTTTAATGACTTTGGAATATAAATGTGGCCTCAGGTAATTAGCTGATATCTGACGATTATCTCTCAGTCAAGAGTCAATTAGCAGGGTTTTTTGTTCAGGTGACAAAGGGATCCAGAGATAGGCAAGCAGCTGCTGACAGTTATTAATTACAACAGCTTGTCAGGGAGTGGCCTTCCCAGTCGCCGGAAGTCGCCGGAGAGAGAAAAAAACCAAAAGCGTCTGACATACCGGCCCCTCAGCCCCTGAACAATAGAACACTGCGAATGTTTGACACACCGCTCAGCGTGCCGACTCGACCAAACCCCCCCCCCCCTCCCCCCCCCCTCCTGTCTTCCTTTCCGCTAACGCCGATGCTATTCCTGGAGCCATTTGTTCCTTTCGGCGGCCTTATCTAACGGGCTCCCCCTCCGCACGCAGCGTCCTGCCACTCTTCCCGCCCGCTCGTCCTAGGTGTGTGTGTAACGAGGATCTTCAAACCTCATTGCCCTTCATTACTGCTCGTCCTGCTGGGACTGCAGCCCTGTCGGAGGAATGTCAGCCTCAAAGACTTATCCGGCCGAGCCGAAGGGCCTGAGGAAGACCCGCTCTGCATGCGGCGGGGGGGGGCGGGAGGGGCATTGCTTCCTGTTACTGGAGCGACAGAGCGGACCGGTACTGAGAGATGTCCAATTAGCGGTGTGTGCATGGACTCTTTTAGAACGGTTTGATTGGAGAATTTTTTCGAGGCCTGTTGAATTGATTTGAGGTTCTGCGGGAATATTGTTACTTCAGAGTTTTTTTTTCTTCGATTTAATTGACATTCTCGGGCCGCGCGGCGAGACGAGGCTGTCGTCTCTGTAATGTTTGGATGCTGTCGGAAATATTTCTGACACCCTTCAAAGTATTGTTTTTGCGACTGTGTGACAGTGTCGTGCGATGAGGTGCCAACGCACTGTCCAGGTGTTCGACGCTGCCTCTGCTGTGCGAGCTGTTTAATTGGGATGTACTGTAGCTAGCCAGCTGTGTGCTTCTGCAGGTGCATTCTGTCGGAAGGAAAACATCTGAAGTCGCCTAACTTTCGTTGGTCACCCATGGAGAGACCATGTTTCTTACACCAAGATGTAGAATATTGTTGGACTCCCACTTCCTGTGCAGCCATATGACAGCAGTCTACTGCTGGTGTTTGTGTTTGTGTTGTTAGCAAGGTCACTGCGGGCTAGTACTAGTGTTGTATTGTTAACAGGGTCACTGTAGGCTAGTACTGGTGTTTGTGTGTGCCTGTATGCTGGGATAATGTTGTGTGTGTGCCTGTAGAGAGCTGCTGAGAGCTTTTATTGGTGTTTGTCTGTTATTGATTAAGTGACAAAATGGAGAGCTCTTCTCTCTCACCTTCTTTTGGCCCTCTCTTATTGCTTTGTGACGCTCCCTGCAACACAAGTCTGACTGACAGTTTACAGTTTGTCATCTTCCCTTTGTCATCTTCGGTATTACCACACGGCTACCAGTATACCGTACGCAATGCTGACAGATGCAAATATATGCATTTGTATATCACAAACATGTAATCCAGACAAAGTTGTCAAGGGTGCTTGTCCTTGTCAGACAGCAGTGTAGTCCATTTCTGATGCTGTGGGTCTCCTAGATGTTATTAGCATTGGGTATTGAGTTTTCGAGGATATATAGGGGCCTGCTGTTAAATATGTGCGACCTGTTTTTATCACTCTCCTCTCATTAGTGAAGCCAGAGACTAATTGCTAATGGCATGACTCTATGATTTGCTCTGGGTTTCTTTCTCTCTTTCTCTTTCTCTCATTTAGTTTCTCCTGCCTCCCCCTTTCTCTCTCTGTGGTGCTTTCTCTTTTTTATTCCGAATGGAAGGACCTGCCTTTGTGAGGCGTAATTAGCTTTTATAGTGTTGCTCAAACTAAGGCCTTTTCTCCGAGACTTCAGCCTTCCCCGTTTCATCAGCCTGTGCGTTGAGAGCAATTAGTCCTCGACCAGGCCTTCGTCCGCCACGGCCTCCCTATTCTGCTCGCTCCCTTCGTACAATCATGAAATCACTCATTTGACTGTCATCTTTGTTTGACACTTGCTCCAAGCCGCGTGTGTGTGTGGACCTTGTGCGTTTTACCAGTGATTTGGACAGGCTGCAGACAGGCCAAAGAGATAACTGGAGAATGAGGTGTTGTTAATGAACAGTAGGCACGGCTTGTTTGAAGTCATTGCCGACGCAATCAGAAATGTCTTTTGTTTGGTTGTACCATTTGTTCATTCTGGACTGCGTGGAATTAATCATTTTTGTTTTTAACAGCTCTGCTGTGTAGTTTCTATATTGTACACTAATATGGCCGCTACTTTGGTCTGTCCAATGGGGAATGAGTTCCAGACCCAGCTCCTTTAACTTCACAGACCACAATGCAGTTGGTTTCATCCCCGTTGAGCTGCAGTCTTGCCCGTTAGCTAAGGCATCGATCGATTCTCCCGCCGAAGCAATTAGTCCGGAACCTGTTCTTTTTTTTTTCTTTCTCTCTCCTCTTCTCTGTAGCTGGACCTCACAGCCCAAAGAATAAAATCTCCGGATCACGCAAAGTCAAAAGACATCAAATGGCCTTGTCTGCTCCTCCTTTGTAGAGGTGTAGTCTGTGTGCCTGGGGTCTCCCAGAGCCCCTGTGTCTCCCCCTGGGGGGGCCACAACTCTAATGACACACCGGCACCGCTTTCAGAGACGGAGGTCACCACGTCGTACCCCGCCCGCGACCTCAAGACCGCGTAAGTGGGCGGCTGAACAGCCGGTGTTTTCATCTCCGACCACGGCTGTTTACCGAGGCCCCGGCAGGTTTACCCGTTCCACATCAGAGGCCGTCTTTGATGTTCCCTGTGCACTCGCCATCGTGGCCTCAACCCCAAATTGGCCAATCTGCTAGTTTAAAAAGCTTTCACTCGTCTGGTGGGCTTTTTAAGGAGTTTTTTTTTGATAAAGTTCGGAAGAATGTAAGAATGTTGATGGACTAAAAGCTTTGATTCCCCCCCCCCCCCCACACACACCCCGCACATACACAATTGTCTTGTTCCAAGAAGTAAAAGGCAGTAGCCTGTCTGGAGTTGAGGGTGAGATTAGAAGGAACAAGGTGATTTCTCCGTCTTCGAGTTCTACCAAATAATTCCTATTTAGATGATTTACGAAGGCAGAAGATGTATCTGGAGAACCGCGTGTACTAAGTCAAAGTCAACTACACAATTCTCCATTTCAAGTGTGTATTTCAGCCAGTCCCATTTACATTTACATTTATGCATTTAGCAGACGCTTTTATCCAAAGCGACTTCCAAGAGAGAGCTTTACAAAAGAGCATAGGTCACTGATCATAACAACGAGATGATCAGTGACCTATGCTCTTTTGTAAAGCTCTCTCTGCCCAGAGACTATATACCAGGAAACAAGGTTGTAGTGTTCATTGAGACTTTCGTTTGAGGTCTTGGAGGTGCATGTAATGCTTGTCCACTTTGTATAGTTACAGCGTTTACTTTTGACATTTGGTTAGCGGCTGCTGGCTCGACTTTTCTTCATTTGATTACACTGTGGGCTTCTGTCAAAGTGCAAAGGAGCCCATTACGGGCTAATGACTATCATCAGGCTGGCTTTCATTTCCCTCAGTGCCAGAGAGGACGAGAGCCAGTGAGGACTTTGATGTCAGCGCCGGGGTTCATCCCCGTGTGGATGCATCGGGTAACAGAACGCTGCCTACATCAAATTGATCGCGGGCCCTGAGCCGTTGCTGCCGAGATTGTCTCTCTTTGTCATCGTTTTTCACATGTCGCTCCCGCTAATTGACGTAATTAATTTGCTTATTGATGGACTCGCTTGCCCGATGGTTTTTAACTTTCGGGAAAAAAAGACCCGCAAACATTTTAGTCAGCTAATGGAGCAATCGCAGGAATGATTGTTTATACTTTGCAAGTAGTTTGTGTGAAACTAATGGCTTTTTCAGTGAGAATTAATTGATCCCAGTCAACCTGAATAAGCAGAGTTTTAATGAGAAACATCAGAGAGCAGGTTCTACTCACAACCTCTACAGTAAAGGGAAGTCACTGGACGGATCAGTCAGTCAGCTGGAAACCGGCCTTCGAGATCAAACCAAAAACACACATCAATATCATTTACATAAAATTCTCCGCACAAGAAAACACTGAATTGCATCTTCAGCCCACTTCAGATCTCTCTGGTTGTATGAGATGTATTATTAGATCATGGTAAAAAGGTGCTTCTTTAGGTACCCCTTATATTTCCATTTAGTCATTTACAGACGCTCTTATCCAGAGCGACTTACAGTAAGTACAGGGACATTCCCCCCCCGAGGCAAGTAAGGTCCTTGCCCAAGGACACAACATCATTTGACACAGCCGGGAATCGAACTGGCAACCTTCAGATTACTAGCCCGATTCCCTAACCGCTCAGCCACCTGACTCCCTTGTAAGTTTAAAACAGGACCTTTGTGCTCCTTTATATGTGTTATTAACCTCAGCGAAGTTGGACTGAAGGTGTTTCTATGGAGATCTTAGGTGTTGAGTCAGCTGGATCTTTGTTTAGTGTATGGCTACTAAGAATAGGCTTGATTTAGCTCACCTTGCAGGCAGGGGCTTCACTTGCGGGGGCACCCATTAGCCTGGAACGGTGATTTGAGCACACAATGCACCCTTCCACCCAGGGCTGTCTGTAATAGGCTCTCACCTTGGTAACCAGCTCACAGCGCACACCTTCACAACGGAACACGTCAGAGAAGCTCAAGAACACACTTCAGCGATGGCCCCCGCGCCCGCCAACGCCGCGGCCATGTAGAGCCGGGCCTTCTCTCCTCTACTGACAGATGTCTGGATAGGGGAGGGCTGGGCTGCGTGTGCCGGGCCAGGCTGGGGAGCTGACATCAGCAGACTGCAGAGGCTGGGGGGGGGGGGGAGCTAACTAGCATGGGGGGGGGGGGGGGCTGGCTAACTAGCATGTTGATCTGCTAGTTCACACTTAAAAACCGTGTCATGCCCCAGAGTCTCCTCCTCTCTACACAGCCCTAAGATATGGATCTGTGGGGCGGGGTGGGGCGGGGGGGGTGGGGGTGGTGGGGGTGGGAGGGGGGGGGGGGGGTGAAGGAGAACAAAAGACCCTCCCTTGCCTCCATCCCTCTCTCTCTCTCTGGTGTTCTGCAGATGTAGCACATTCCCTTCATCTGGGCTTGTGTGAGGGGAACATGAAAGGGCAGACACACACCATTAGCGTAACCTCTGTAGAAACAGACGTGAGACAGGGCGAGGCTGACCTCCATCTTGTCCCGCTGCACCCGTCCAGGAGGAACAACTGACCCCCCACGTAGCGCCCACAAGGAAGTCCTCCGCCCACGATAAAGACTTCATCTTATTGGCTGGCTGTCGTGTCAGGGCAGGGCCAAATAGATAGATTAATAGATTCCGCAAACGGAAGATGAATATAAGTGTGTGTGTGTTTTAGATCCAGCAGAGTGAAGGGACAATGGGTGACCTGTTTTACAAAGTTCATCCTGGTTCCTTCTTAATTAAAATAAAATAATAGTGTGTGTGTGTGTGTGTGTGTCCATGCGCGTGCATGACTGTCACAGCAAGACTCTGACATTCCCATGCACGACACGTCCCGGGGCAATCGCCACGGCGATTCACCCTCCACTCGGTTGCCGTGACGACTGAGATGGTGTGTGTGTGTGTTCATACTAGGAGCCTTGTTATTGAGGTGCACCCTATATGCACCGCCCGCACACACAAACACACACTTACACCCTTCTCCGCACACACACACACACCGCCACCCCCCCCCCCACACACACACACACACACACTACCCCCCCCCCTCCCTCCATCCTCACACAAAATCACTTTACCCATGATTGACATCAGCACACAGAAGTCTATACGGCACATTCTGTGGTTCCTCTTATCTCTCCTTCTAGCACGTTCTTGAAGACGTTCTCTAAATGAAGGACTAATTATAGATTTGGCTCTCAGAACTGGACTCTCAGTAAAACCTGAGCGGGGAGCTGAGATATTTACCCCCAGGTTCCATCCCTTGCATTTAACTGTGCACTATTGTCTTGTGGTTTGTTGCTGAAATTGCATTTAATTGATTATAATTTCAGCATAATTCGTTTTTATCAGAGACTTCCAATTTTGGTGGCAGAATGGCAATTTGAAAGCTGAATAACATTAGGCACTTACTTAGAATGCTTAATAGTCTGGATGAAGCCTTAATATAGTTCTTATTAAACTTTGAATTACGAGCTGGAGAGGCTTGGGCTGTATTGTAATTGGAGGAGCCCACTGTGAGGACCAGAGACGCAAAAGAGGCAGAATCGAGTCGGAGGGAGATTACAGTTTTAATAGGAATCTCAACCTCATCCTGAGCGGATGTCTCTTGTCTTTGGTCTGGCTGTGCGGAGGATTGCATTCATCAAGAGTTGGCTCGACCCTTAATAGATGTTGGAGATCCGCTATGGATGAATTTGGATGTGGGGAGTGAACGGACAACCCCCCCCCCCCCCCCCCATTCCCCTTCCATTCTCTATCTACCGCTCTCTGTCTCTCTTTCTCTGTCTCTGTCTCTCTCCCTCTCTCTCTCTCTCTCTCTGTCTCTCTACCTCGCTCTCTCTCTTTCTCTTTCTCTGTCTCTCTGTCTCTCTCTCTCTCTCTACCTCGCTCTCTCTCTCTACCTCTCTCTCTCTCTCTGTTCTTTTTATCTTCAGCACATATCAAATCATTCATTTGACGCGGGAGTGGGCAGTACAAATATGGCGTGTCGTGGCGGGTCTTCAAAAGGTGGTTTGCAACATTCGAAGACGTCTTCAATCTTTCCCTGCGTTCTTTCTTTCCCCTCGACATTTCTCTCTCCCGCTCCCTCTCGCTCCCTCTCTCCGTCTGCGGTAGATACGGCAGGGGCCGGGTACAGTACTGCGGCTGCTTGTTATTCCAGTGTTGGGTGGAGGGAAATGTGCATGGGAGAGGAAGCGTCTCCACGAGAACGCAGCCAGACGCTGAATAGGTTTGACATCGCCCTTCAGGTCCGACGGGAGAACGCCTAAATTAAGTTGTTTAAGATTCAGCAGTTCAATTTGAGGGGAGGTCAAGGAGCAGACTAAAGCTTAGTCACCAGGGAGCCAGGCTCCATCCTAGATAAGGGAGAATTGGAGTCAAATTGTCGGTCAGACACGGATGGAGAGACTTGATTTATTCCTTAAATATCGCCGCAGGAATACTTGTTGTTATCAGGCCAATAAAGGTAGAGAAAGCAAATCTAATAAAAGGCAAAAGGCGATGAACACATGATTGCTTCCTGTCAAAGAAGTAAGAGAAAATTGTGTTCGGTTTTCGATTGCTCGTTTTGGATCTTTGCAGTATCCGTGGTTTCTCCTGTTCTGGTAATAGACTGCAGTGTCCTTTGAAGTTGCTATGCCCCCTACTTTGACCTCCTGGTAGTTTTGGTCTCCTAGCTAAACCCTGGGCTTGAGGAGGCTTGGCTAGCTGATGCTAGCTGTCCCAGGCAGGTGTGTAAGAGCATATTAGCAGAGGCTAGCTGATGCTAGCTGTCCCAGGCAGGTGTGTAAGAGCATATTGGCAGAGGCTAGCTGATGCTAGCTGTCCCAGGCAGGTGTGTAAGAGCATTTTAGCAGAGGCTTGCTGCAGCTAGCTGTGGCCAGGCAGGAAGGTTGTATTTTATGGATGAGCCTGTTGTTGAGGGCTGTGTATGTTGCTTGACTTCTATTCAGACCGTTACAGGAGAGTGACTCCTTGTCGTTCTGTGTGTTTGAGCTGTTTGGTTTGTCGGCTGTCACAAGCGGTTTGCTTCATGGCAGAGGGGAGGTGGGCGGAGGGGTAGACATGGTGGTTGGCCGGAGGGGACAGGCTGTGGGCTGCAGGCAACACGGCTGCAGCATGCAGCTTCTGCAGCTCTGTTCACCCCTACTCTTTCTTCTCTCTCTCTCTCTCTCACTCACTCACTCACTCACTCACTCACTCACTCACTCACTCACTCACACACACACACACACACACACACACACACAGAAAACACATAATTTGCACTCTGCAAACCAACCCTGCCTCGTTCTGTCGGCTGTTTTCTCTCCCGGTGAAAAATAAGGATCATAAAAAAGTGCGTGGGCTGAACAGAGGGCTGCCATGGCAACCGGTATCTTACCTGCACCTGAGTGCCAGGTGTGAAAGTAATGACCATTAGAGATCTCTCTGGGGCAAAACACGAATACCCCAACACACCACCACACCTATAAAAACCTCCCCCTCCAATTTTCTCAGCCTCCTCCAGCTCCCTCCCCTCATCCCTCCCCTCATCCCTCATCCCTCTCCTCCTCCCTCTCCTCCTCCCTCCCCTCATCCCTCCCCTCATCCCTCCTCCCTCCCCTCATCCCTGCCCTCATCTCTCCCCTCATCCCTCTCCTCCTCCTTCCCCTCATCCCTCCCCTCATCCCTCTCCTCCTCTGAGGCCGTTCTAATGGCCGGAGAGATGAGCCGTGTGTCGGGCACAGGCCGCTCCTCTCTGCCCAGGGACATGGAGGATGTACTGGCCAAGCGTTCTCACATTCAGATGGCTAACATATGTCCTCTCTTAGTCCCTTGGCAATCTCTGTCTCTCTCTCTCTCTCTCTCTCTCTCTCTCTCTCTCTCTCTCTCTCTCTCTCTCTCTCTCTCTCTCTCTCACACACACACGCTCTTTCTCTCGCCCTTTTTCTGTTGAGTCTTTTCACCTGTCTCGTCTTTGTCCTCTCTCTCTCTCTATCTGCGTCCCTCCGTCTTCCCGCCCGACGAGCCTTCCGTCATCACTCCATCTCTGTCTTTCTATCCTCCTCTCCTTTTCCCTTCTGGGTCAACTTGCCATTTTAAAATGGCACATCTCGTCGGGGTTAAACCCACTCCACGGGTCCACAGAGTCGAGTCGAGATCAAAACAACGAGCCACCCGGCCCGCAGGACGCCTCTTCAGACGCCTCCTCCTCCGAGTGACCCTCCCTCCCTCGTGTCCCGCCTTTCAGACGGGGCCGAGCTCGCCATTCGCCCCCGCGAGAGCCAGTCAGCCTCCTCCCTCCCCTGGGGGCGGGGGGGACGGGGGGGACGGGAAAGACGCACTCACTCAGCCATCTGCCCCCTCCGCCTGTCTCTTTGGTTCTTCACACACGTCTGGTGAACCATGTACCTTCGCCTCATCATGCTCCCATATAGATCCCAGCTCAGAGAGCCACCAGGGTGGTGGGGAGGATATCGGTCATCATTTGTACTTGGTTAATGTCATGGGTGGGATTCCGCGAGGACATAATTGGGTAGAGAGCTGGGTGGGACAGGGAGGGGAACTAGGAAGGGGGTACTCTCGTCAGGGTTGCCACACAGACACACACACACACACCTAGACTGATCATCCTTCGCAGTGTTGGCGATCCATAGTGGAGTGTGTGCTCAACGATTTCCTGCCAGATATTTAATGTATCTATAGGACAGGTCGATGTCTTGCTGGGAAGAATTCTATATTTTCGCGTGATGAACTACTTAATCATCTCCGTCGGTGCCTTGCGTGAGAAAATCCATATCCATTTTCTCTTTGTCTTTCATTGGCCACTGCTTTTCGAGTCATCAGAGAGTGATTGAGAGAGAGAGAGAGACAGAGAGACAGAGAGAGAATGAGAGAGAGAGAGAATAAAAGTGTACTGTATGTCTGTGTGAGAGAAAAAAAAGTGTGTGTGACAGAGAGAGAAAGCGAGAGATGGAAAGAAAGGGGATTGCAGATTAATGGGTGTGCTTCATACTTTGATACTAATTAAAGCTCTGTGAGTCTAATTTACTAGTTCATTACCCCTCCCAGGGGTAGAGATATGTGGGCGTTCAGCCCGATCATTCTCCAAACAGTGAGCAGGGTTCCCAACACTTCCAGGGCTCCTATGCTAGGGTCCGTCCTGCTCTCGGTTCCCCCCCTCCTCCGTTCCCTCTCCCCTCCCTCTCTCGCTTAGGTGCCCTCCCTCTCTCTCTCTCTCTCTCTCTCTCTCTCTCTCATCTCTCATCTCTCTCTCTCTCTCTCACACACTTCTCTTCTCTCGTTCCATTCCAGTATCTATTTCACCCACCTCTCCTCTCCGTTTCCCTGCCAAATCCTTTATCTGTCTCCACCATGTTGGGTTTGTCAGTGAGGGGACATGGAACCACGTCCTGTCCTACATATTTATCCAGAGGAAGGCAAACACCAAATGGATCTGAAATGAATTTGGAGCTGGCAGGGGGACTTGCTATTTTTACTGTTAGAGTGAGTGTGTAGGTGCTGTGTTTGTGTGTGGGCGTATGTGGCGTGTGTATGGACTTGTGTGTATGGGCATGTGTGGGTGGGTGTGGGTTTGTGTGGGTGTGTGTGCGTGCGTTTGCGTGTGTCACCTCCATATGGAGGATCAGATAAGAATGACACGCTCCCTGCCACAGCTGAAGTGGGCCTTGATTCACTGTGCAATATGTCTGTGCAGATGTCAGTGTCTGTGCGTAGCGCACCGCCATTAATCCCTGCTGAAACCTTGCCGCTAGCTAGCTAGCTGCTGATAAAGACTTGCAAGGGTATAACCATGCATGAGAACTTAGATCTTCCTTCCTACGGTCCAGGAAGTCCCTCCATTTTTTTCATGAGTTACTCTCAATTATGCTATTCATGCATAGAACATTGATTACTCTCTCTCTCTCTCTCTCTCTCTCTCTCTCTCTCTCTGTCCTCTCTCTGTCCTGTCTCTCTCTCTCTCTGTCTCTCTCTCTCTTTCTCTCTCATCCTCTTAATGTCTCCGACCGAATCAGTAATCGAAGATGATTCATCACACAGTGTGGTTGTCTGTGTGGTTCAGCCAGCCAATCCAACACCAGACCAGGGTTTGTTTTGGAGGGGTGGCGGCGGCGGCGGCGGGGGGGGTGAGGGGTGGCGGCGGGGGTGGGGGCGGGGGGGTGGAGGGTGGCGGCGGGGCGCGCGCGGGGGGGGGTGTCGGCAGTAGTGTGATGATACTGAGATGTGCTCATTAGCTTGAAAACAGGGGAGGAGGGAGATCAATTAGCCAGGCTTGGGTGCTGATGTCAATGAGTGATCTGCAAATGGGCGGCCATTGATCCAGCTTTATGCTGCACTGTGGAATTCGGAGGCACCAGTGGCTCTTGTGGGTCCGTCTAACTCCACTCAACGACTTCTCCTTGCTACGCTGTACACAAGCTTTGTCCGGGTCGATCGCGAACCCCTCACTGCCAAGATGGCGTAGGTACTGGGTGTGTTTTTGCGGGAGACAAATTTCACATCAGATTTGACCAGGCACAACAATAAAAAGTTTCACTCTTTGCTGTGCTCTCCTCAACAAAAGTTCATAGTGCTGCAGTTTTGTTCGCGTCGAGACCAGTTGATACCTGGATAGTTTTTATTTACATTCAATTGCGGATTTTGGCTGCTGTCTTAATTCCAGCTGTAGGCCTGAGCAGCTAGGTGAAATCTGGCTCAGTCAGCGACTCTGGGGGATGAAACTTCCGGAACAAAAGTCTTTGATGATCAATTAGCATACTGTTATACTTTCTCAATTGGCTTCATTCTTTACAAGCCAACCCTGACAGCGTTCGCTCGCTTCTCTTCTCCGTAACCCCTCGCTGTTGTGGAACGCCAGGGGAACGTCTTGTTTGGGTTTTGTTTTCTCCGTTAGTACGTTTCGGAACGCAACTGTAGAAGAGATAAGAGGAGAGAACGTTGGATGCCATCCAAATCCGACAACTTTTTTTTTGTTGCCTTCCTCATAAGGAAATCTCTTTATCTTATCTTTTCGTCTGAAGCGTCTCCATTTTCTATTTTGGCTTGTTTTATCTTTGTGTCTCGTTTTGGTGGACAATTTTGATTCTTCTTTGCAGCGGGAGATATTGATATCAAAATCACCTCTGGGTGTTTCCCTGCTTTGGTTTACTAACGCATCAGTCTCCACCGTGAGGAGGTCCGCTCCTCTTTCCACCTTCTCGACTCGCATTCATCTTCTCTTTCGCTTAGAGGGCTTCTCTTGTAAGTGTGGCGACAGGGTTTAAACTTTAGCTTTGATCAGTTGTGATTCTGTGGTACTTTGGATGATGGATACGATTTCCGTCTGCTGGAGAGTATAATGGGTCACTTGTAGTCATCCATTTTTCATCCCACAACCATCAGAGAGGCACGGCACTATGTAGGGCAGTCTGGTGTTTTTAGTCATCTGTGGATTATAGATGAAAACACCCCATCTGTTTAGAGTTTGGATTTGCCTACTAAACAACCGTATTCCGAAATCTTTTTTTTTACTTTACTGGTTTTCATCGTCCTGAATGACGGATTTTCTGTAAAGATCGAAAACGACCTTTGTTGAGGTTCATAATATTAGCGAAGATGATCCCGTCTAAAATGACACAACTTCTAAGGCTCTGTGGCGTTTCACTCTCATGCGGCTTTTCCTAAAAAAAGAAGCCATGCCTCTTCCTCTTTGAGGAAAGGCCATATCAGCAGTCCTACAGGGGTTCCCTTGGTAACAGTTAATTTCTGTGAGTTACTATGGGATGTACACAGTGCTGTGGAGATGAAATATTGATTAAAAGCTAAATGTGTAATTTGTATCTCTGTATCAAAGGCATCTGTGGCACACACTGCAAGCAGAGAGAGAGAAGGAGAAAGAAAGAATGAAAGAGAGAGGCCGACAGACAGACAGACATGTAGATTAACAGGAACAGACAGGTAAGGAGGCAGGGAGATAGACAGATGGACTGAGACAGACATGCAGACAGTCAGCCACATAGGCAGACAGACGGGCAGACAGACAGACAGACAGACATACAGACAGACAGGCAGACAGAGAGAGACAGACACACACTGGCAGGGTGAGGATTGGTGGAACAGATAGGGAGAGCTGATGTCTGATTCTGCTGACAAGCTGTTGGAGGGCCAAGGACGCTGAGGATGTTGGAGAGCTGTCGTCTGGGAACGTGGGGGGAACGTGGAGCGCACTGCGCCCCCCCCCCCAGCCCCCCCCCCCCCAGCCCCCCCCCCCCCTGTACTTTCATCCCAGCCGCATGGTAATGCGACGCTTTGAAATTGAAATGATTTGAAAATAGAAATATGGGAGCAAATGATCCCGTTTGCTGTCCCACTCCTGCTTTGAACATCCCACCCCCCCCTCCCATCCCATCCCCCCTCCCATCCCGCTCCCCCCCCTCCATGCCCCCCCCCCCCCCCCCCCCCCTTATACACACACACACTGGTGGGGGCCGGGGGCTCAGTGACTTGCTCTGGACCGTGTCAGCAAGATGCAGCGGCCCCAGCGGTCCCTCTGGTGTCAGAACCTCGCAGATCAAGCGCTCTCTCTCTCACACACACACACACACACACACAAATACACACACACACGCAGACAAATACACACTCACGCGAAGAGACAGACACACGTGCACCTCTGATGATCTCGATACCCAGACACAGGTGTCAGCATGCAACAGAGATCTGTACAGAAGTCACCGTGAGCTGTCGAAGGAGAGAGGGAGAGAGTGATGTCCTCTGGGGAGCGAGGGAGGGAGGGAGGGATCATCAGAGGTCCAGAGAGTGGAAGACAACAGCGTCCGAGACCGAGAGAGAGAGACAAAAGACAGATAAGAGAAGGCCAGGGACACGCAAGCCGACTGTCAGAACTAGCTGCGACTGGATCCTGAGTTCAATCCCTAGGAACCGCCTCCTCCACATGAAAGACCTCGGGTTGTGAGCAAAGGAAACCGACAGCAATTTGTGCGGGCTGCATATGTGTAGCTGTCAGATACAGAAAGAATATGTGAGAGGATCATGCAGGAAGTCATATTAATGTTGAATAAATGATGGGGCTCAAAGGAGGCTGTGTTTTGAGCTTCCCTTCGGGTGGATTGATTGAAGGGTATTAGCGTAGCGTTGATGGCTCTTGTTTGGTCTTCTAGCCACATGACGGGACCTTGCACCAGCAGTCCTATCCACGGCCATCGCTGCCTCTCCCTGTGATGCTCACTGATGTCCTGCTTGATCCTTCAAAGACACAACCAACCCATGCCGACTCAGACTGTTTGCGAAAGGAACATGTATTCTGTTAAATCTGAACTTGCAAGGCTGGAATATACATATATATATATATTTGTGTGTGTGTGTGTGTGTGTGTATGCTAAGTTTGGAAACTTTTTCAATTCCTAATAAAAGGGAAACGCTTGACAGTGTGGAGGGTTGAGACCCCCCCCCACCCCCACCCCCCCCCTAAACCCCCCCCCCCCCCCCCCCCGGCCCCAGGCCCCCGCCGGCCCTCGCACGGTGCCATCCACTGCCCAGCTTCACCCCTCAACAGGAAGAGAGCTCATTATCTTCCCTGCCATTTTCTGTGTCTCTTTGTTACCACAGTGACAGCTGGCATAATGAAACACTCTCGTGTGGACACACACGTAACCACACACACACGCACACACACACGTAACCACGCACACACACGCAGGCACACATGCACACACACACACGTAACCATACACACACGCACACACTCACACACGCACACATGCATACACACACACGCGCACATACACGCACGCACACGCACATACATACATGGTAAGGTAGTTAGCCTCTACCCTTGGTCTCCATTGTTCCATCGGCTCTTGTCCCTGTCACGAGCTTTAATGAGCTCTGGTTTGGCCTTCACATGAAGTGAAGCTGACATTTCTGACTCCTCTGGGAGGCGTGGCGGGGTGGGGGGAGGGGTTAGCGCACACCGCTCACGCCCCTAGCTGCTTCATTGACTATTGATATTTGGGATGCATCGTCCGAGTCGAGGCTCCTTGTCACAATGAGGTATTGGAATGTCAAGCATTTAGCTGAAATCGAATATTTATGAAGGCTTCCTGCTGTTACAATTTCCAAATTAGTCTCACAGTATGACGAAATCCCTGCACACACACACACACACACACACACACACACACAAAGGAACACACACACCTAGCGTGTGTGTCAGGGCCACGGATGCACGGGTAAAATATATCCCGTAAATATAAGTTGGTGCATGTGCCATGTTCGAGTCTCGATTCATTAGGTTAAAAAAACATGGAGCCGTAGTCCCGGAACGTCATGAAATATTCATGCCGTCGTATTCATGCCGAATTATTTCTGCGAGGGGGGGGAAATAAGAAAGCAGTCTTTGATGCTGATCTTTACTCTGCATCTTCACTCCGCTGAGAACAGGCCAGAGAGGTCTAGGAAAGGAGGCCGTCAGTACGGCGTTACTGAACAGGTTTACTCCCAAGGCTGCACCTCAATTATTAACACCCCACCAAAACACAGCTTGCAGGTGGGAAAGGGTTGGTCTTTTGGGGTCCGGGGGGGAATTTCAAGTGGGGGTTCGAAGGGTTTGAAGTCCCGAAATAGCGTGCTAACGCTGTCTTCCAGGAAATCAGTTCCCTGGGTTAGAACCCCGCCAGTTAGCAGAGATTAACCCTCGTTAAACAACGTCGGAAAAGCTTTGCCTGAGGAACGGGAGACGACCGGGTGTCTGAAGACACCGCCTGTTCAAAATAGAAGCGACGCTGAACTCCCCAGGGACCACCTCCAGTGCGTCGTGGGTAAATCGGTGGTAATTGTCCCTGTCGTCGAGGCAAAACGTCGGAGACGCAAGCGCCGCCCTCCTCCCTCTCGCAGTCTCGTCCACGCGCCACAAGTCAAGGATGTTCCCCTCTCCCGCTGTCAGTGGAGCCCGATAGCCAGTCAGATTGCTTCCATGAGTGCCATGTTCAGCTCAGGAAACTCCCAGGCTCTGCTGCAGGCCCACAGCAGTGCCGGGGACAGTGAGGGCGGTGCTGGGTCAGACCGGAGGAGCCGGCACAGCCTCAGGCCTCTGGCTGGGGCTAGCTCGCATGTGCGGGGTGGAAACCTCACGGTTCTTTCCAAAGGGCCTTCTCTGGTGAAGTAACCGACCACACTCTTCCAGAGTCTCAGTAGACCTTGTTCCCGAAGTGTACACAGGACCTCACTTGCTGGGTGAACTGCTTTGGTTGTGTACCGCGACAGAGGTTGTAGTTTCTTCCGGCGTGGTCTGTTTTTGTGGAGCGTATTTACTTTCGGGTTTAGGTTGGTTGTTGGTGCGGATCTGTGGCTAACTGTAAAGTCCTTTGTGACATGACTTGTAGATGTGTTCCTGGTTACCGAGTACTGCATGTATCTGGGTGGGTAGCTGAGCAATCCGCCATCTCCCAGGAACACATCTCACTTCCCCAACAGGTAGGATAAATGCAGACTTCACATATCTTGGCTGACACCGGTGAGCACAGCGAGGCGTAGCGCTGCCCCAGCCAGGCACATCACGGCTGGGTTTAGTGCGTGCTGTCTCGACGCTGGCTTTTCAAAAACGGTTCATCCAGATTATTATGATTCTGTGTCATGTTTCGTGTTTGCTCCCCCAATCCAAAGATTAGGCCCCTCCTTGCTAGTAGCGTGAGATTGAACTCTGCTGTATCTCTATAATGCCACCGATATTTCAGAGAGGACCATGAGATGGAATCTGAGGTGCCTTCTGGAATAAAGACATGATATTTCAGAGGGGCACGCACCTCAAAGCAGTTTGAAGTCTGTGATGAACGTAATACATCCCACATGACAAACATGACCGTGGCAGGAAATAAAGAAAGGAAACAAGCCGCATTTTCTACTCTACCTCTGACAGAAGAACAGAGTTACACATGACCATGCGTGTATGGGCGTGCCCGTTCAATATAAGAGAGTCAGGTGGCTGAGCGGTTAGGGAATCGGGCTTGTAATCAGAAGGTTGCCGGTTCGATTCCCCGCCAGGCCAATGACGTTGTGTCCTTGGGCAAGGCACTTCACCTTACTTGCCTCAGGGGGAATGTCCCTGTACTTACTGTAAGTCGCTCTGGATAAGAGCGTCTGCTAAATGACTAAATGTAAATGTAAATATTTAATGCCACATACTGCATTAACTACAGTTATGTAATGGTCATGAACTTTGAAACTCTGGAAACCAACTCCACACAGGCAATTGACTACAGACACCAACAGTAGTTTGTATGAATGCTACAACCTGTGCAGTATACAGTATCATTGCAGGCTGGCCATATATCTGGCTCTTGGATTCTATAAGACCTTGTCGTTTTTCATGATTGATTGTGTTGGTCAGTTGTGTGTGCATACGTTGGGTGTCTCCATGGCGAATCGGCAATCGATAAAGTTCCACGCGCTAACGAGCTCGTTTGGCCATCGAGCCGGTGGATATAGAACACCCTGAGACCACTTGAATAGAAGCAACATGAAAAACGTAGAGGGCACTCGGTTTAGTTCACCTGACGCAGCAACTGTGCTCCAACCCTATTGGAGCACAGTTTGTAACGGGTAAGCCTGGTAAGAGGGCTTCTAAGAGAGCAAAACAAACAAACCCCCAAATAGTTGCAACTGGATTTCTATGTTGAGAGGGGTGTTTATTTTTGCTGCAAATACAATACGCAAATTGTGAGGCTAGTTGGTCTCAAGTTTGCTCTTTTGAACGAGCAAGACGGAAAGACGGCTGCAAATGGGGCCCTCGTTATCCACTCCCTCAAAGGCTGATTGCAATCATTTTTCATTCATGTTGTAAAATAAAGAGGAAGTACGACTAATGTTCGACAGTTGTTGCATCACAATAAGAAAACCTGTTTGTCTCAAATACATCTGGTTCCCTGTGACACCTGGTCTAAATCTCACAGAGCTCTCGTAATTATGAGAATATCACCCATGGTTGCTGATTACTTTACATCAGACTTTTTCCTTGTTTGTCTAAGTACGGGGATGTGGGGGTGGGGGTGAGGGTGAAGGTGACACTGACAGACAGGCACACAGACAGACAGACAGACAGGTAACACTGTGTGATGCTGACTGCCTGACAGACAGGTGACAGCAACAGTGTTGCTGGCAGACAGACAGACAGACAGACAGCTGTCGTGGATGATACAAGTCTTCATGTCTTTCACTCGGTCATCATCTCACAGTAACAGACCAACCCTGTCTCTTCTCTCTCTCTCTCTCTCTCTCTCTCTCTCTCTCTCTCTCTCTCTCTCTCTCTCTCTCTCTCTCTATCCATCTCTCTCTCTCTCTCTCTCTCCATCTCTCTCTCTCTCTCTCTTCCACATTCTCGCTCTGTCGCTTCTTTTCATCCTTTTCATTCTCTCCCGTTCCGTCGATATTGTTTGTCCCTTTATATCTGTAGTCATGGCGATTGACTATGCATACAACACAGTGGTTTGAAAGATCTCCGGTGGCAAGAACGCCTTGTGCCATCCTCACTTATTCCGCACTGAGGAGATCAGTGGAGGTCTGCTGAATAAACGGGGATGCCGCATTCAGCGCAGTCTTCCCTTGGTGGGAGTTAGATCTGAAGATATTCAATTAGATTTGATTCATTTGTGACCCATGGATCGATAATAGACATAAAAAAAATGTCCAAGTCCTTTTCAAATGACGTGGAAAAGGAAGGCGCTGATGGGACTTTATAGTGTGCTGCGAAATGGTTGTATTTAGTAATCTTATTTTATGAAGTCGATTCAGGCTTATTTTAATCCTGGAGACTGAAATTTAGGAGCTGTGGTGGTTTGTTGCTGTAGGCACGACACAAAGCACTAGATTCTTCCCTCACTGTCTCTTCATCCCCTGGTCTCTGGATTTGCCTGAAGGAAGTGTGTGTGTGTGTGTGTGTCTGTGCCTGGTTGTCCCTAAAGCACCACCCTGTGTGTCTGCATGTGCATTAGAATGAGGGAGAGAGAAAGAGAGAGCATGAGAGAAATGCAGAAAGACATCGAAAAATAGAGTGTAAAACAAAGAGAGCTATTAAGAACGAATGCATGCATGTCTACTGTCGATTGTTGTGGGAGTGTTTGTGTGTACAACACATAATGTAACTATTATATTCTATGTACAGTCCATATAACTGAAATGTGTGGAAATTCTGCGCTGAAGCCAGTGACCTATTCCCCTGCCTCATTATTTTGCAAGTCTGAACAAAATTAAACAATTAACCTCTCGGTGTGTTTCCGAACAGTTGTATTTATCTTGAATTCAGGCTCTGGGATTCTAAGTAGGATTAAATTCCTACTTTTACCTTTCAAATACTCCTGCTCTGCTGTCTATTTTATTCTCTCTCAAATGGTCTCTCTCTCTCTTTCTTTCTCTCTTTTCTGTTTTTATCCATCTATCTCTGTTTCTCTCCTTCAGTCTTACTTTCTTTCGTTCTTTCGTTCTTTTTTTCTTTTCTCTTTTCTCTTTTCTCTTTTCTCTTTTCTCTTTCTCTCTCTCTCTCTCTCTCTCTCTCTCTCTCTCTCTCTCTCTCTCTCTCTCTCTCTCTCTCTCTCTCTCTCTCTCTCTCTCTCTCTCTCTCCCCATCTATCTCTGTTTCTCTCCTTACCACCCTCCTCCCTCCCTCAACCCCCCCTGTCCGTCAGTCTGTATGACCCCCCCGCCCCCATGGCTGACTCAGCCCTGAGTATTCTGCCCGTTCTCCGTTGTGGTCTAGCTACTCACTGGAACATAATGTAACACTCCGCCCCCACAAAACCTCCTCTACCGTTCGTCTCCACACATGCTGTGTGAAATAAGGCAGAGGGATTGGTCACTGGCAATGCTGCCCATGAATATTCTCCTCCACATTAAATACTGTGACGTGACTTTTGTGACTTGATGACTGAGTTTATTTTAGCATTTTCGGTTGAAGGGATTTTGATTACAATTGGTGTTCGGTTGTATTTACTGACATCCCATTTCTTGTCTTACTGAACTTAACCTGAGGGTTGATTTGGTATTCAGTCTTAGACCTTGACTCTGACAAGGTTCAACCACAACGCTTGCGGGGGAAATCGTGTTTTTCCTCAATTTTTGAAATATTTCCTCTTTTCTTGCTCTTTTGCTTAGGAACATGATCCCTGCATACGATGTCATAGCATAGCCACAAAGGCCCTGACAGGCATCTTAAAGCTAACGCTGTCTCCCTTTCCAGTCTGCCAACTGAGTATTTTTACCAAAGGGGAACGTTTATCAGAGCTTTGTGTCTTTTGAGAGCGTTTGGTTTCTTCTGAAGATATGTATGTTCTTGTGTCTGTATATGTCTGCTCCATCTTCTTCCTTTTTGGTCCTAGGTCCTCTTACAAAGAAACAGAGTGATGATTTAGGTGATAGTGACCGGCCTGAGGATGAAGGTATTTTTTTGATGCCAAACTGATTTGCATGACAAGAAAAAAAAAAAAACTCTTTTTTTTACCTCTTTGTTTTTCTTACATTTCTTGTCCTTTTTTTTGAAAGTGGAGATTTTCCGTTTTTTTTTCACTCTTGGTAATTTTTTGGCTGGATGTGTTTTGTCCTTTTTGGCTTGATGTTTTAAGAGTATGTTTACATGTCTCCCGTCATCTACGGCATTCTTAATAATGTTTAATAATCTAGCTAACGTAGGTTTTGCTTGAATTCTATTATTTTTCCGTTCTGTTTAGTTTTTACATGTTGCATCCCACCCACAAAAAAATATCGTAACTATTAACCCTTTGTCAGATCTTAACACATTTTATGCATGTTTTTTTTCAACTCGTCTCCTTTTTCAAAAAAAGAACTATTTCAACCCGATATATAATATATATATAAATCTATACTAACAGCTAGTCAACATCCGCTGAGTCAGAACTGCTGCGTTTCTTACATGAATAGGCTACATGTTCCTGGATTCTAAATTAATATTGATCGCATAGATTCCCCGAAGCATCAAGTCCATTTCAATCAATATTTTACTTTCTTTCCAGAGTGCTATGGCACAACACTAACAACCAAGAGATTAGTATCAACAAAGAAATGTGCAATAGTGAGACCAAGCAGCCCAATATAAACCTGGGATGACATTTATTTCTTTATTTAAGCCCTAAATTAAGTTATCCCCCACACAAAAAAAAGTACTTTTCTGCCTGATGACAGAGCTACAGTCTTGATAGGGCATAGCTCCTGTATAATCTCCAGGAAGAGACAGCAATTACACCAACCTAAACTCTAGAATACGACAGCTATCTTTGATCTGCTGCACGCCGTATCTTGAGTGCGCGCACACACACACACACAAGGACACACACACACGCACACACACATTAAAAGATTAGAGAAAGAAACACACACGGATGCAGTGAAATCCCAGCCAGCCTCAAGTATTAACTAGATAAAGAATCCGGGGGCAGGGAACTAATCCTCTTTAATATAGAAGACAATATGCTGCGAGGCAGCATACACACTGAGGCCTGTCACTGAGATGTCCCCAGGCCCAATCGGCTGCTTGTCTCCGCAGCTGTCTTCAGATGCTTAACACTGACCCCGGGTCGACTCTGGAGACCAGGAAGAAACATCTTCACTCCGCTGAGGACATCTGGGATTTGATAATCCCTTTATTCCTCCGACATTCGGATGCGTGGAAGTCCTTCGGAGGCTCCAGTCTGATCCGTTGAGTTGTGGTCGGGGTGGGGGGTGGTGGTAGGGGGGGGGGGTAGACTATGGCAATGGTTGGTATGGAGACAATGTGCTGGTTTCGTGGGATCATCCAAGCCAGTGAAGAGGGTTCGATATCGGGTTCAGTAGGTCAATGAAAAAGAGATCCCTTGCTGCCCCGAGTCACCTGTTTGGGAATCAACTCCCTCACCCGGCAGTCTGTCTCCGACCGCCTTCCCATGAGCACTCTGCTCCACCCCCACGTCAAATGATCACTCGGCCTCCAACGTGCTGCTTTGTTGGAGGTAAACAGCGCACCGTAACCTTCCCAGGGCTTAATCAGCGGAGCTCTCTACCCTGCCCCCCCCCCAACAAAAAGCGTCATTGTCATTTACCGTCAGAAGTGGCACACGGCACGATGGCCCTGATCCCGACGCTCATATTAGAAATGCTGTTTTCCAATCTTTTGACCTTTATTCTCGGAAGCTTCTGGAATCCTACCAAAGAGGAATTATGTGCACATGCTCCGTGCGGCCCGCTGTGATGGAGGGAACAAAAGAGCAGCTCGCATAAAGGACAAGAGGAGGACTGTGATGTCATGAGAAAGCACACCGACACACACAAATGAACGCACACACACACACACACCGAGCAGATGTGTGTTGCTTTAATCTCCTGTTGGTATTGGCAGAGACGAGAGATCCGCATACTTTTCCCTTTAAACTCCCCTTTACACGAACGCACACACAGTCACACATACATTTACTTTCTCCACTTTTCCTTTCCTCTGAGAAGCCACATTAAGTACTCCAACATATTTTTAGTATATGCCCTTTCTTAGACTAATTGTACAGCATGTTGTCCTTAAAAAGATATTTTTAAATCCTGTTATGTCATTCAGAGAGAAAAGCTCAGAACTGTCCTGGGTTCCCTTTGGCATCTCTCACCGTTTCATTCTCTCCATCTTCTCTGCCTTTCTCTCTTATCATCTGCCGTCCTTCCATGACCCTATTCTCTCGTGTACAATCTCAAACACACACACACACACTCACACAAACACACACCGAGAGAAGAAGAAGCCAGGCCTCTTCCATGGCATGAGACTGATGGCGCCGTAAAAAAGGAGAAGGAGAAGATGAAAGAGATTCGAGCTTCCACCTCCCCCTCCGTCCTTGAGGACGCGACGCCCTCCCCCAAGGGTCCCGAGGCGGAGAGGGGGAGCGAGGGAGGCAACGAGAGGCGGGAGGGAAGACGTCACGATAATGGACGAGAGAGGGCGAGAGAGAGACGGCGCCGTTGACATCCGACGCTCTTTATGGAGACATCGTCCTTCCCCAAAAGAAAACATGACACTAATTGATATGCACATCCATTAGACCCCTCCCACAAGCCTCCTCAGCCTCTCCAGTCTGTCCAGACAAGTCCCCACCACCCCCACAGAGCACCGAGGAGAAGCACGCACCCATCGAGAGAGATGAGGCCTGGCCATGACTATTTAGAGAGAGCGTTTCTCTGAACCGGACGCCACAAGGACTATTTGGACATGATTCCTTTCTCTCGCTGGGCCATTTGTTCTTCCCCTAAGAAGCGATCTCTGGCTAGTCGTCGCCTGAATATCGATGCAGGATGGAGGAGCTCATCTAGGTGGATATCGAGTATAGCTTTAATGAAACGTCTGTCTTATCCATGGGGGGGGGGGGGGGGGGGGTTAAGTCAACACAAGCACACTCACACGCTCACTCTCACACACTCACACACACACACTCTCACACACTCACACACACACATTCCCAGTCCTCCATAAGCGCCAGGCCCAGATGTGGTATGGGGACTTGTTTAGGGAAGGGAGCGAGCCTGCAGGCTCTCCTTTGGGCCACAGGCAGTGAGGTCATGGAGGCACTTCAATAAGTGGAAACAAATGCTAGGACAGAGTATAATGATACGATTAGACTATCTTAACCTAACCCAACTTCATTATTTGATCATGTTTACTTTTGTCTGCTCACACACACACGCGCACACACCTCCTGTATATAGCTATAAAGCTAGACTGCGCTCGAGCCGTATATGGTAAATATAGGTGTTGATAGTGTTATTTGAGGCTTATTGACCGTAACACTTTGCAGGCTGTGTTTTGTGTCTGTTTGAAATTGGTACTTGAGATTAAATTAAAACTTTTCCCTCTTCGATGATGTTTTCCATGAATACATCTAAGTTATGTTTCTTATTTATTGGATTTTCCGCACAATCTATTAAGCCAAGCTCTCACACAGAGATTGAATGCCAGTTTGAATCACCGCTTTAACATTTGACAGTTCATTGGGGTAAAACATTTAAAAAATAAAATTAAACCGGAGTCCATCAAATCTCTTGTAAATTAAAAACAAGATTAAATTAGATTTTTCAATCACCGGGAACATGTCATAGTTGTCATGTACGAAATGAGCGTTCTGACGTCTAAAGCTGAAAAATAGTCTCGAAATGAGGCAAAGTCAATGTGACAAAATTAAATAAGAAATAAAGAGAAAGAGTGAGGGCAAAAAAAGAAAAGAAGAAAAAAACACCCAAGTGTCAACTATTCAAATTGCATCTCTAGCCGTCAGGTGGAGTTTGTCCTCTTATCAGTCTCCCCCCCTCCCTCCCCCCTCTCTCTCTCTCTCTCTCCCTCTACCCCCCCTCCTCTCCCTCCCTCTCTCTCCCTCTCCCCCCCCCCATCCTCCCCTCCCCCTCTCTCTCTTCCTTCCCCCCCTCCCCTCTCACTCCCTTCCCTCCCCCCCCTCTCTCCCCCCCCCTCCCCCTCTCTCTCCCCCCCAGACATCCGAGAGAGCGGCAGCCCCAAACCCGTCATGGTGTTCATCCACGGCGGCTCCTACATGGAGGGCACGGCCAACCTGTTCGATGGCAGCATCCTCGCCAGCTACGGCAACGTCATCGTCATCACCGTCAACTACCGCCTGGGCGTGCTCGGTAAGGACCCCCTCCCACCTCACTTCCTGTCCGCTCGTCTCCGCTGGGCGTGAGTGCGGCGTGCCGGCGCCGACTCACGGATCGCAGCGGCGCCCGAGCAGGCGTGTCCTCCGGGACGTGCTGCCGGACGCAGGGCGGAGGGGACGAGGGGACTCGTAGGTCCGCTCGTCGTAGAATGTCTCATGCTTGAAAACGTGAAGGAGTGTTGATTTCAGGGAGGCTGTTCCCCTCCTCCCCCCCCCCCCCCCCCCCCCGAGTGTGACGATTTCCTTTAATGACGAGCGCGGCGAGGAGGATGGGGGTGAGGATGGAGATGGTGATTATGATGGTGATGATAATGGCGCAGATGACAATAGTGCTGATCATGGAGACGATGATGGCTAAGATGAGGGTGACCGCAGCCAAGAGATTCTCTTCTGACGTCTGCTTGTAATAAATGTTGACCGGTTTGCGAGTGTTGGCGGACCTTGGGTTGAGAAAAATCAGCTTTCGAACCGCTTGTGGTTTTGGTGAAGACCTGTTCGGCCTGACCAGGTAAGTGTGGTACATAACTGACCAGTCTGGCTGGGTTCTGCAGTGGCTGCCACCCAAGTCAGAAGATATCTCCTTGGGGTCCTTCTGAGACTCTGAAGGCCTCAGGGCAGCACCTTAAGGAAGAAGGCGTTGCTGTTGATGAAGTTTTGAGTTTTGTCTCGATTGGGATCCAGGTGGATACGCTGATTTAACCTTTCAGAACTTGGGTGTGTGTGTGTGTGTGTGTTTGCACACGCATCTATGTCATGTGCACACTGTATATCTGTTTTCATTTAACCGATAAGCGTGTTAGAATCTCTTGAATCTCTGCCATAACATCACGCAGATCGCCCTGGGAGCAGACTGTTAGAACAGGGTCTTGGTGTCTGCGATGTCATCCTCTGCTGTCAACCAGAGCTGCTAATTAACCTGCTAATTAGACAGCAGAGGAGTGGAGGAAGGCATCTATAGAAGTAGGAAGGTGTTAGCCTCCGTCGCTGGCGTTTTCCATTTTTACCCCTCTAATGATCATGCCTGCGTTATTATGGTGCACCTGTTTGCACCCTGCTGGGGTCTGGCGACTCTCCCCTCCCAGGGTTTACTTCTTGTTGGTTGCTGCGGTACACACACACACACACACACACACACACACACACACACACACACAGTCATTAGAGGCTTTGGATGTGTGAGAGCCTACTGACTTCATTGGTTTGAATGTTACTGGAGCATGCCCCGGAGGGAAGACGGTGTGTGTGTGTGTGGGAGAGAGAGGTTGCTTGTCGGTGTGTGCGTCGGAAATGTCTGCGTGTGCGTGACGCCTCGGGTTTCGGGGCGTCTGTGCAATACGTGTGTGTGTTTCCGTGCGTGTGTGTGCGTGTGTGTGTGTCCGTGCGTGTGTGTGTCCGTGTGTGTGTCCGTGCGTGTGTATGTTCGTGTGTGTGTCCGTGCGTGTGTGTGTTCGTGTGTGTGTGTGTGTGTGTCCGGGCGGTGGACGTGCGTGCGAGGCCTCGCCGTCTCCAGAAGCCGTAATGGAGAGTGGCGCTTTAATCTGTCACAGAGTCATTATCAGAATGGTTGTGAATTTATGAGGCGAGTTATAGTCCTCATCTTCTCTCACCTATGACATCTCCAGCCCTGACCTGCTGTAGGAAGAGGTTCAGGACCCAGGCCCGCTGCTGAAGAGCCTGCTCCGCTCAACAGACTCCTGGCAGCGGGGCGTGGGCCTTCTGGAACTCTCCGTCAAGGTGATTGATTCAGTGCGTTTTGCCCAACTCCAAGCCCCTCCTCAGCGTGCGTTGAACGCGGGCGATACGTCAAAAACAAACGATTGTTTTAAGATGCGCCCGGGGGGGGGGGGGGGTTGGCGCGCTTCTGGGTGGGCCTTGTTGCCGTGTGTGTCGGAGCGGGGGGGGGGGTTTCACGTGCTTCCCTGGTGGTTGGGTGAACACTGTCTTCCTGTGTGTGTGTGTGCGTGTGCGTGCGTGTGTGTTTGTGTGTGTGTGTGTGAAGTGGGAGGAACTGGTGAGGCAGGATGCTGCTAACTGCCACTCGCTGTATTGGTAGAGATCACACCACGTGATTGGCTGTCCACAGAGCTCGTTCAATGGTATCATAAAGAGATCTCAATGTCATTTACATGGATTGGCTCGCCTACAGACGCAGAACCTCAGCATCAGAAACCGACACGTCGTCTTGCGGGAGACCAGCGCAGAGGGAATGCTGGGTAAACCAGCACAGACAAAGCATGTCAAGAGAGCTGCACAGCAACCATGTCAACAACAGTTACCTCCAGAGGTCGTGCAGATAAACGCGTCCGGCAGAGGAACTCTGCGCTGGCTCCGCGGGGGCAGATCGGACGGCGTGCGGCGCGCCAACGGAAGACTACATTACCCACGGTGCACCTGGAGCAGCTGCAGCCAGCGTGGGTTTAATAGCATGCGAGGTGTTTTTCCCTTGCAGGAGCATTAGGCTTATTGTTTACTCTGTCGCCCCCCCTCCTGTCTCTCTGTTCTGTCCCTGTTCCTGAAATAATTAGGTCGGTTGCTGCTAGTTCACTCCACGTTGCTTTAATCATTGTGTGAGGGCCCACTGTTTAGGATTATTATTTTTCATGCTTATTAATTTCCTTCTCCCTGAAACAAATACCCCTGATAGTGGCTACCATTAGTTCCACACCCCGTCTCTCTCTCTCTAGCTCGCTCTCTCCCTTTCCTTCTCTCTCTCTTTCTTTATCCCTCTCTCCCTTTCTCTTCCCCGCTGGCCCGTACCTAGAGCCTCATGCTGGCTGGCTGCATACTGAACAAACAGCTCCAAGAGAGAGCCATGTAGAGGGTTAGACCCCTGGCCAATCAACACGCCATCTGTGGGGACGCTTGATTTGAACCTCCTAACAAGCCATTCTTCATGGCTTCCCTTTCCTCACATATCACCCCCCCCCCCCCCCCCCCCCCCCGCAGAGTGGTGTTGCGGGCCAGGAGACACCGCTGAGAGTTGTGCAGATGGAGGTCTACAGTATGGTGTGACAGTGCAAAATATGATTTGGGAGCAACGACAAAAAAAAAACGATTTGCAATTTCTGTAAATGAAATGCAGCCTGTTCGGTATGTTCAAGAGGTACAGAGACATGAGCTGGATATG